>CM027119.1:33262600-33518943 GCA_015476505.1 Urochloa ruziziensis | reverse complement strand
CTCGATCGAAAAAGCCTCACCAAATAAATCTGTTCCACCGTAGGCCTCTCTAGAATCTGGTTCTTCTCTCACGCATCATCTCCTACTTTGCCACTGATGTGCTCAAAGATGACCTGTTGCAGACCACAAATAAAACAAATCAAACTCATTTTGTCCAAATTAAGAAGCGAGCATCATTCGTGCACTCGCCTTAAGTCATGGAGGCAGGGCTCTAGTCGGCACACCTCTGATGCACCGGTGGCAGATGCCATTGCCTGCTGCTGCTTGTGCCTGCTTCGATCAGATCGACGAACTCTGTCCTGCGAGATCAATTTGCACAAGCTACTGCCTGCTGCTGCACGCAGCTGAGACCTGACACAATAATATGTTGCTGATTTGCACTACAAGGTTTTCCCCTTATGCAACGCCCTAATGTGTTGCAATATGCGTGAATTGGTTGCAATAAGCGCAATTGCAATGAAAAAATTTCGTAAAATTTTGTTGAGTAAACTAGCGTTACAGCAAGTTTGGACCACGAAGTCACTTTTTTCGTTGCAAAGATATTTCTATTGCAACGTAATGAAACGTGGCAAGTAACAGCTTAGGTCACGTTCGTGTTGGTGGTAATAAAACCTATTGCAACGCATCGATTGTTGCCCTAGATGCTTGTTGCAACATACCCAAAGCATGGCAATAGGTATATTAGCAACGAAAATAGGCGTTGCAAACAACTATATTGCCACGCACCATGAACATGGGAATAGGCATTACTGTCTATTGCCATGCTCCAAGTTTTGTTGCTATAGGTGGATCCCACAATTGCCACGCTACATGATTGGTTGCCAAAGGTGGATGACACTATTGCCACCTGATGTATTTGGAAGCTATAGTTGGACCACTCTATTGCCACCATATCGCTTTGGTTGCTATAGGCGAGCCCCTTTTGCCACGCTGTAGGGGTCGTTGGTATAGGTAAAACCCTCTATTGCAACCCAATCGTTTAGGGTGCGATAGGTGAGGCACCATATTGCCACAATGCTGGAGTTGTTGGCATAGGTCGTCTTTCTTTTGCCACAATTAAGGCAGGTTGGTAAAGGTGGCCACATCTATTGCCACGATATAAAATAGTTGTTTGATGGGCCCTTTATTGCCACGTTGAATGTTTGGTTGTCTTATGATCGAATATCTATTGCCATGCAATATTTGGTTGCATAGTGCGACAATCTATTGCAACACTTTAGTTTTTGTTGGTACATGTTGGAAATGATATTGCCACGCATAATTTTTTGTTCAACCAGATATTTGAAAACAATATATATGATCAATAGTAACACACAACATCAAACCATATTTCATTGATGAAACAATCCAATGTCAAATTCCAAACCACACGCAGTACTCAACACATAATGTTTGCAATACACAATTGTTAGCTATTAAAGTAAAAGATATAGCAGTTCTGCAAAGGTTACGTTGACGATCCCAAGACTTGTGTATCCAATGGAATTGTTGTGTCCTGAAAAGAATGAGTGGGTTGATATTTGCATCAATGAAATTAAAATTGTAAAGTCTTGGCAACAACAACAGGTTTCTGTTCAGAATATGACAGCATAAAATTACCATAAACCCTTTGACAAGTGAAATAGAAACATTCACAAGTAGTGTGGGGTTTAGAAAAAATTCACCTGTCTTTGCTGACTTGCTACTTCTTTTTGTTTGATGATCATTTCGTATCAACTTGTTCCTTCAGTTGTTGTGATTACTCCCAGCAGTCAAGATGTTCAACAACTTTGCTTCACCTGAAGCTTTCAGGGCCGGTCCTGAAGTTTATCTAAGTACATGTAAATAGTTGTTGCATCGAGACATTCAACCAAACAGGTTCGGTGCATGCACATCATACTGAGGTGAGGTCTTTGATGCCCAGTGCGCTAACCTTTGGGTTGCAGACTTGGAGATGGGAAGAGTGAGGCAACAGCAGCACCAGTCGTTGATTCAGCAGCTTACACCTATTCCACACCAAATCCCATGCCGCTGGATCTTAATTGACTGTTTGGGATGACGAGGCAGAGAATGTAAAATGGCAAAGAATGTAAAATGGCACATTCAGTTAGTGCTTCTTCATAGCTTGGTGTACAATTACCTGAAGACTGCAGCAGCAACTTTTAAGAATGCCCTGTCAAACACATTTAGGACTACTTTCCACAGAAGGGCACATTTGAGGAGCTGAAACTTGACTTTTCAGCTCATCGGAAACACCTTGACTTGTTTGAATGAGTTAATTTCAGAGAACCCTTGCCATCAGCAGGAACCAGTTACATCTCCACCTTTACTATGCTTTCGCAGTCACTGCTCCTTAAGAGTGATATGTATTTCTGCAAGAGTAAAGGTCCAACTAAGGATTCAGCGTGCAAGGATGAGAACATTATTTGGAATTTGTGTTGAAAGCAAAAATCATCTGGGCAGCTTGCAAAAACACTACATTACAAACACAACATAGTAGGGTAAAGTGGCACATTCTGATAAGCATGTACTGCTTCAGGTAAGTCACGTAAGGAATTTTTATAAATATAACACTACCAATTATGCTAACTAACAGAAGGATATTAATGACTAGAATCTCAACACAATTAGAAGCTTTCTCTCACCAAAAGAGTCGACATTTAGATATCTCTTGCTGTCCAGTTTTTACAATTAATAGTGTACATGTTCACTGGGTTACAACCTGATTTGACAATGCTCTTCTAAGAACTCAAGGGGAAAAAATAGTAGAAAGTGCACCACACAAAATTAGTAAAATGAAATAAGCATATAACGTGCTCCTTATTGGTTGTGATCACCAGGAATGGATGGTTATGCCATATTGTTACAAAATAGAGCAACTACAAATGTATAGTTCTATAACGAAATTGAAATTCCATTTTATAGTTTTCCAAAACCTGAATGGCACTATATCAAATGCAGTATCTCTCACTGTGAAGGTTAGCAGATTAGAGTTAGACAAATTAGTCAAACAGGATACATTTATCCTTCTTTCAAGCACAAGCTTGAGCACAATGCAACAGTTTTCTAGCACAACAGATTAGACGCACTTGTTTAGCATAGTAGCTAACCACCACAGAATTGGGGAAACTAATATTGCTTCTTAGCTAGGATATATAAAGATACCACATGTATGTAGGAATTAAACTATGTTAAGCACATATACTCAACAGCTCTTGTTAGCCTGTAAGGCAGTCAACAATCAATTTCACAATGGAAATTCTATCATCCTAGTTTCAGGGATAATATCACCATGAGTAATTATCATCCTAGTTTCAGGGATAATATTACCATCAAAAGGTTGCTTTAAAATGTGCATTGTGATTTGTGCAAATATTTATTCAGCATGTAGCCAAAAGTGCAAAAACAAGGAAGTTTCTTCAAGTGAACATGCAAAGTTTCAGCACTGAACAGATTTATGTAGATCTGAATTTCCAATGTACAGTACTTCACTTGAATCCAGTGTGTACAACATTCAGAGAAAAAACCTATGCACCGAATTGCTTGAAGCCCTCTAACCTAAATAGGAAACGACACTAAATCCAGAACACATGCTGGCAAAATCAGAATACTAAATCTATGAGGAATTTCGGACTTTTCACCACACATCAAACTAAGAGAATATAGCATCAAGGGTGAAGAATTCAAGCAGATATATGGTTCGTACGTGCACGTCTGTACAATTTAGGTGACACATAACAACACCAAAGGAGATGAGAATGAGAGGGAGGGATTCTCACTGGTGGCGACGAGCTGTGTTACATGGCGTGGACGTGATGATGACGGGTAGGGTATGCAGATGGCGAGCTCATGGCGGTGCCAGTGGGGATAGGGATATCGATGGCATCGGGGACGGAGAGTTCAAGGTAGCAGGAATGGCGAGATCGAGCATCAGTGAGGACGATGACCAAGCAGCGGCGACGAACTCGGCGTAGGATCTCGGTGGCGGCTCGGCGGAGGATCTGCGCGGCGGCTTGGGAGGAATCTCGACGGCGGCGGCTAGGAAGGGGATCTCGGCGGCGGGCGGCGGGGGTTGGTGGGGGATCTCGGCGGCGGCTAGGCGGGGATTGCGTCTGGTGACCTCGCCTTTGTTTTTTATTTTTGCTCCTTTTGGATTGGATTGGCGGCAGCCGCCGATGCGGAGGTGCTGAGCCACGGCGATAAGTCGGAATCGGGCACTTCTTTCCCGATGACGTGCCTCTTCTGCTTCTTGGCGATAGGTTTGGGCATCCATTTCTTTTTGGGTGTGGAGATTATACAGGGAAATTGCGTATTGGGTTGTGATAGCTAAGACATGATGGAGCTGGGTTGGATAAGCTGTAGGTGTTCGGTTCGTTGTAGCCAGCGGTGGTCTGTTAGGTCTAGCACAGGAAGATATTTAGCTGGAGTATTTTCGGTTTCGGTTATATGCCTGGAGAGGATCTTGGTGAGGGTTCGAAAGGCTATAATTTGAAGGGTATCCGAGAATTCGGTTCCCTCAGCTTGTTCTACCCAAGGTACCCATTCTGGATGTGCTTGTATGCCGGGCATTCGGAGGTACATTTCACAACTTCTCACTCCATTTCTCTTAGTTTCTTTCCCCGAATATTCTGGGTATTGTCCATATCCCAATCTCCGCAGAGTATCCCACAAGATTCGGGAGAATCCATGCTTCGTAATATAATGCCCGTGCGTCTAACCCTCTTCGTCAACCCAGTTGTCCCAGCTGTCCCAACGTTGATCCTCCGCCATCTACCTGTGGTGTAGAAAGGAAGGTTAGAGAGTTCCCTTCCTTTGTAGAGTAAGATAGAAGAGAATCATATTCGGATGAGAAAAAGATTATTTCTACTTGTTCGTGTATTCTAGCCCTCAGGGTGTTTAAAGTAGGAGTTAAAGGTGTATTTTACGGCTTAATGGCTCTGATACCAACCCTGTGGGCCCCACCACCCGGCGGGCCCACCTAGCATGAAATAATGCCATTTCCTAGTAAAGGAAAACATTAATTGCATAAGAGTTGGCAACGGCTAACCAGATTTGAAAAGTGAAGATCGGAACTAGGACCTGATCGGGACGCTTGCAGTGCCGATGAAGGGAGGGAAGCCTTCCGATGGAGCTGCAAGATTTTACAAGCAAGTCTGAGTACCACCGCACTCAGCAAGTACTTAACAATCAAAAGGTAAAAACATGCATTATTATTGACAAGTGATTAAGTGAATCGGTGTTGGTCCTGGAGGGGCAAGAACCTCCCTACCAGTCCCCGGTGATTCTGGCCCGGATCCTTCTGTCGATCCTGCAATCACCATCATCTCGTTATCATCACTCCTATGGGTTATTCTTGGCTAATCTGTGGGAGCTTTAACCAGACGGGCTCATAACCGAGACCACGGCTATCGATAGATTGGGTAACTCTGCAGAGGTTTGTACTCTTGAAACTATACGGTCAGGTGACCCTCCGTGGCCAACGGCAGGGCCACCCTACTGGACTCGTATCCACTGGCGTCCATCTCTGGACAGCTTCCATCTGGGTCTACCCACGGATGCTACTGGGGTCTAAACAGGGATCACATAAACGTCCACACAAGGACACTAACCCGGTATGGATGCATCATATAATTTAGGGCATGCATCGCCCATGGCCCTACCAGCCCTGTCACATGCGACCCGTGCCGACCAGTCCCAGCCCTCTGTCTGGGGCTGTCTCCAACATTTCCGTTGCCCACCGTGGCCCCTGGGGTAGCTTTGCCAGAGGTAGCTGGTGGAGTGTGAGTCGAGGCCTCACATTACAGGGCATTCCCGAAGGCTATGTCCTTTTTGGCCCGTATAGCCGTACATGGTGTTGGAAAGACTTTCCCAAGAACCGGTCCTTAAGCGACCATGGTAGGCCTCTGGATAGGAGCTCCTCCGAGACTATCCACCCTACCTCGCATCTTCTTCCCCCTTGGTGCCTCTCGCAACCAGGGTTTCTGGCACTGGGTAGTGTCTTAGTAGTTGGGGGTATCTGAGTGGCTAATTCTCAATGCAACTACAGACATTAAGCAAGGAGTAGAGCATATTAATGCAGTTGATTAACATGAGCAAGGAAATTGCTAAGACTTGCCTGATACGATACGATGGTATTCTTCACCGGAAGCTAGCGTCCTGAAGTTTCTCGGTGAAGCACCTAAACAAGCATGAAAATAAGTCAATCATCACATCGTGTGGATTTAGTTATGAAAGGGCTTATCATGACAGGTTCCTAGGTTTAGCATAGTTTCGGAGTGGATTGCCGGGTTTTCGCGAGGTATCTCAAGGTCTTTGCGGGGTTTGGAAGACGTCGGTGGAAGGCAATAAATTACTTCTAGGCTTAAGAAAGGTTTCTAGGGAATCTAATCTTATAAAAAACCATAGAATATATTTTAATAATTTTAGGAATTTATTGGCTATTATGGGATTTTATTTGGATTGGCCATAAACCGGGGTACACTAACGGAGGCTTTCTATAGGCTGAAAAAGAATCCTTTTAAATCGTAATTCTAGAAATGTGTATAAATAATTTCGATGGTACTAAATAGCTTATTATTTCCCTAATACTTTTAGGTATTTTCTAGGGAATTTTGGGAATTTCTAAGGTGGAAAAATAACTTCTTGGGTGCACTAAGCCGGGTGTACCTAGCATTTTTCCTATGATTGTGCGGCTGATGACTGGGGTCGGCTGACGCTAGCTCTGGCGCCAGCCCGCGCTCCACTGTGCTGTGGACCAGAGGCGTGGGCGCGTGACCATGCGGCCCTGAGCCTCGTCCACTGGACCGGCGCACGCAAGCGGGGAGTGGAGGTTGGCGGCTTACGCGGGTGCATGGGGAGGCTGCCATGTGGGGCTAGCGCTCGCGTGGCTGCCGACGCATGGCGCCACGCAGGCGTCGGGCTTCGCGGCGGCGCGGAGGGGCTGCAGGGGAGGTTCGCCGGAGAGCTCGCCGCCGGCGGCGACAGGGCAGCTCTCGCAGCGGTGAAGGCATCTACGGCCTCAGGGGGACACTGCGGACACGTCGAGGATGATCTCGTCGAGGGTTGGGGGTTGGTGCGGTGGCGCGGGCTCGCCGGAGTTCGAGCGGCGGCCAGTGGGAAGGGGAAAATGCGGCGAGGGGTTTCTGGGGCTTTGGCTAAGGGTCACGCGCACCCAGTGGGTGGCGTGGAGTGCTTCGGTATGTACGGCCACGGGGAAGGGGTGCTAGAGCCGGTCAGTGGCACGCCGGGCACGGCGGCGGTTACGGCCACCGGCCGTGATTCGGCCAGCATTGGGGAAGGAGAAAGAGAATGGGGAAAGGGCAGTGGTGGTGCTAGTGTGCTCACCGTGGTGTCGCAGAGGTGGGAAATGGCCGGAGCAGCGGCGCGGTCGACCGGCGGCTGCCACCCATCACGGCGGAGCTGGGTGGTGCTCTTCAAGGCGCGAGCGTCCTCTGGGGCATCTTGCTTCACACCTCGGGCGCCACGGGGTGCTCTGGGTGGCGTCGCGGCGGCCGGAGAGAAATATAGGGGCTTGGCGGCGGCAGGGCTGCCAGAGCAGCGCGGCGGCGCTCTCGCGCTCGCGGTGGTGGCCGTGGAGCTTGCATGGTGTGGTGTGGTGAGGGTGAGCTCCATCCGGGGCGCGCGCAGGGCTATTTATAGCCCGGCGATGCTCCCCGGGGCTCACCAGGGCAGCGGAGTGGCGACACGCGGCATGGCGAGCTCGCCGGCGTGCGACGCGTGCTGTGGCAGAACCGCTCAAATTAATCCGGCTTAAGTGCGCTAACCTTCCATTGGTCATCACGCAATTAAATCGGAGTAATCTGACAGTCTGCCGGGTCGAGCCCGATGCAACCACGAACAGTTAGCTCGATCAAAACAAGTCATACAAATACCCACTCAAAGGTGGATCCCAGAGATTACAACAATCCACAAGTATTAAATAGGTCCCACTTGAGGTAATTTATTACAAACCAAGTTCAATGCATAGAGTAACTGTTAAATCAGAGTTTTCGAAAGCAGCGGAAATAAACTAATTATTCGAAAGCGGTAGTAACATCACGTGAAGTCGTCGTGACGTCACTCAGAAGCATCCTCATCCCAAACAACAGACCAGCCGGGAGGAAGGGTGGTTGGCCAGGTAAGACCGGCAACCATCTCCTCAAGAGCACCACCTGAAAACAATTCAACAAGCAAGGCTGAGTATACTAATACTCAGCAAGACTTAACCGTCGGGTGACAGCTACATCACCAACTCCTAGACATGCAAGGCTTTTGGCTGGTGGGTTTGTTTTGCCAAAGAGCGACTAAGAGTGGATCCTTACTTTCAATATTTAGCATCAAGTTCTAGTTAAGTTAACCATTCTAGGTAAGCAATCTGTACTAACCCAAGCAAGTGGAGCAAACAATTAAGCAAGCATCAAGTTTCTTTCCAACATCATGTTCCACTTCTTACTCAATGTAGCAGCGGGCTTAAGCAGTCTCATTAGCTGCGAGAAACAGACAGTTCGAACCGATTTTAACCTTGCAAGGGGGAACCCAAACACTCGGATCATCGCACTCAGCCAAAGGCTAGCGCTACCAGGTAGTTCCCATCAATCCCCCAGTCGCGTCCAGGACCAAACTCCCCCTGGCATACGAGGTCTAAGGCTGGCCGAACTAACACTTACGCCCCTCGTACCCACATGTTCGAGGCATGGGAAAAACGTTCCCGGAAGGAGCAGGAAAAAGTCCGCACCCTGAAGTCATGTAGGTACTAAACTTACCGACCCCATAGAACCGACAAGCGCTTGGTACTTTCAAAAGCTTAACCGTCGGTACCACACCATTCGGCCTTAACCGACATTAGCATACACGGACGGGGCATCTACATGACAAAAATCCCCGCCCGTCCTCCTTATGATTCCAACATAAGTAAAGCAGTTGATTCCTATATCTCGCGAGTGACAGGAAATCACTCGACTTTTATCGGGTCCTTATAGCGGGGCAGCTATCGACCTATCATACTAGTATTGCATAGCACAGGTACCTAGGATCATGCAACTAGGGTTTCAATTCAACTCCTGAACGTAAATGCACAAACATAAACTTAGCAAAACATAGTTGCATGTATTTGAAACATAGGACATGCTCTGGGGCTTGCCTTCGGGCACAGAGTTAGCTTGGGAGTCCTCGGCAGCAACGTTCGGGTCTTGCTCGACCTGGACAGCGTTCACCTCGCCTTCCGCTTGGCCTTCTCCTTCAGCGGGGACCAGCTCGTAGTCTCCGTCGGCGAGAGCAGGTTCTACACGAATGCATATGCAATAAGAATATGATCTTATGTCGAGTCATCACAGTTGCACAATGATGAACCCGGGTGTTTTTAGGTTTGTCGATGGTGATTGAGTACACACATATTATTTATATTTGATTTCACCATAACACAGCAAAGGGTGTGTGGGAAGTTTTTAGTTTATTTAACCATTATTGTAAACAACTTATTCTTATTTAACCTATTATTAGCAATGAAACTTTTATAAATTAATCTGGCAGTTTGGTTTACTATTAAAATGTGAGAAAATTACTGTGTGCTCTTTGTGGTTTACTTGATTTGCTGACCAAAACTTAGGCCAAGATCATGCATACATTTACCACAAAAAAATAAACAAGAACAGCACACTAGCATCAAGAATAAATCCTAAGCACTCACACTATCATCCAAAGGTCCTTAGAATTTTACCAGAGTTTAACCTAACCTAACAAGCTTACATGCCAAAGGATATGCAAAGGATAGCTTTAAAAGGTCAAAAGCTCTCTCTTTGAATTAAACAGGCTTAAACTGGTATGAATTAAAAGCGCAAGCTAGCCAGCTCAAACTAAGCTCTAACTTTACTAGGACATACATCAAGTTACCACAAGACTTCTGCAAAAGGATTGAACTCAGAAGCTTCATAGACTAATTATTAAAAATGTTGAACCAGTCGTGTACTGCCAGCCTAAACAATTAATAACTCAAGATCTAGTGTGTAACTTTGTGCCAACTTTTTACAGCAGTCTAGAAACTACTCAGAGCATAACATAACCAAAAATCAGCACAAACAAAGCAATAGATTTCAAACTGTGCACAATTTAAGTTTGAACAGATTTGAACTTAACTTAAAATCTACACAGAAAACACTTATACATGCTTTCTAGGAAAGGTAGAACACAGCACCAGGAGTACAACAAAATTGGGTTTGCATTATTCTGATTTTTCTACGATTTTTACTCGATTTACCAAGTTTCAGGATTTAGATCCTAGATCTGAACAGTCTATCTACAGATTAGCCCCTGGAACTTGCGCTAAGGCCCCTAAAGATTTGTGGCTTTGCAATGTAGTCCCTGGGCCATGGCCGCGGCGGGTTGGCCAGATTCCGGCGATGTGGGGCCACGGGGCTCAACAATAACCAGTCGAGGGTACTCAGGGGTGCTCACCTCGAGTGGATTGCGAGTAGATAATAACCAGTCGAGGGTGCTCAGGGTGCTCACCGCTCACCTCGGTGGATTGCGAGTAGATTGTGCTGGCCGGAGGTGGCGCACGGCGGCGGACGGGCGGAAGCTGGGCGGGCGGCAGCTCTTACTGAGCTGCTCTGGCGGCTAGAGTGGCAATTGGCGCTCGACTGAGGGCTGGGGAGCTCGAGGGGTGTGCTGCTAGGTGCGCGTCGAGTGGTTTGCTGTGCGCTCGAGTGGTTTGCTTGTGGCCCTTCGATTGGTTTGCTGTGCTCTCGAGTGGTTGCTTCAGGCTAGTTGGTTGGTTTGCGCTCGGTGTTTTTACTTCTGCGCTCGAGTGGTTTGGCTGGATGGCGGCGGCGGATTGAGGATGGGATTCGACGGCGGGCAGAGAGTGGTAGCAGGGCTCTGTGAAGCTGGAGCAAGGGCGTGGTGAGTGCTAGGGTTGTGAAGAACAGCGGCGGTGGCAGCGCGCACGGCTGAGACGGCGGAGGGCAGCCGGCGGGCGCAATGGCGAGCGGCAAGAGGGGCGCCTGGCGGCGACAATGGCGAGGCGGCGGGAGGGGGCTCTCATGCAAGGGGGGTGCGGGGCCTTTATAGGCAGTCGAGCGAGGCTCGGACTGCGGCTCGGAGCGGCGAAGCTGCCACGCGGAGCTCTGGGCGGCGCGTTGCTGGCTGCCGCGGCGGACATGGCTCGCCGGTCGGCGGCCTGTCGCGGCGGGGCGGCGCTGGGCGTGGCGGTCGGTGGCCGGTCGGGGCGAGCTCGTGCGTCGGGTTGGCGACGTGCTGGGGCCCACGGCGACTGGTTTGCCGGCCTTGGTCGGGGCAGCGGCGCTGCAGCCCGCCGCGGGGTCGTCGGCGACCACGTGGGCGCACGCCGGGCGCCCGTCGCGTCTGGTCGAACGGGCGGGGGACAGAGCGGCCTATCGGGTGGACAGCGGGGGACAGCGCACGGCGTCATTTAGGCGCGGGCGCAGCCTCTGGCATCCGTGTCAGAGACCGGCCGCCGCGTGGCGGCGCTGTCGGGCGCGTGAATCGCGCGGCGCCGGAGAGCGCCGGCAATCCGTCGAACACATGCCAGGGCGTCCATTCAACCCAATTTTCTCGAAATTTTGAACTGAAGTTTAAATCTCCAAAAGCAAAGGTGTGTTCCAGGTTACCAGCTACAACTTTGTAAGGTTGACCTATGAAAAGTGTATAGATCAACGGGAAAAAATTGCAGAGAAAACAGCATTAACTCGGTGCCAGCCTGCGGTGAACTTCTGTGTTTGACTGACTTTGACCGAGATTTAAGGTGCCTTCCACTCAAAATCTCGGAACGAGCCAATTGACAAAAATGTATCCCGTTAAAAACTGAACAACTTTTGTATTGGTCTATTTTCAAGTTCTTAAGTGAAATTTCGAATTCGAACCATGCCAACCGTGAAAGGTCAAAAGTTCACCGAGGTGCAAAGGGAATTTTTGGTAGGATTCCTTAAGTGAAATCTAGGTGGGGCCAAATTAAACTTAATTAGGCTAAGACAAAAGGTTTAGCAGGTGATTAAGCTAATTAACACCTAGATTTTCACATGTGTCGCCGCGGTAATTCGTGCGGATGGCCGGGGAAAGGGTGTCAGGCGCCGCACTTCATGTGCGGTGGCCTCGCGTGGTGGTGACACGCGTCCTGCGCGCCGTTGTCGAGTCTATCCTGCCGGAGGAAGTGGATCAAACGACGGCGACGGTGGTACGGGCACTGCGAGATGGAGGAGGAGGGGGCTCCCGTGCCGGGATGGCCTCCCGACGCAAGCAGGAGATGGAGGTGGAGGCGTGGCGCTGGTATACGGCTGCCACGAGGGCCGGGGACGATGTGGTGGCAGGATGGGCGACGGCGGCGTCGGCGCTGGAGTTATGAGGGAGGGGGGAGGTATCAGGGAAGAGAGAGGAGGAAGAAGGAGGAGGTGGAGTGGGCTGGGCCGAAAGTTGAGGGGCGAAAAGTAACTTCGCGGGGAAAACTGAGGGAGAAGTAGCGCGCCGAGCTGGGCCGAGTGGAAGTGAGCCAGGAAGGGAGTTGAGGGGCCTAAACCGGACTTGGAGAGTTGGGCTGCGGCCAGCTGGCCCGCTAGACATAGGATCCTTCCTTTATTTTCCGATGCTATTTTAATCCTTATAGAGCACTCAAGTTATAGAACTTTATTTTATTTTTCTGTTATTATTTTATATTCTATTACTCCTAGAAATTCCTATTCTACCCTATAATAGTCTAATAAACTTAATAATTAATCTAATAATTAATTAAATATCCTTATTAGTTTTGAGGGGTTCACACTGAATGTACAGAATAGCGATCATAGATAGTGATGGATCATTCTGGCATGACCCCTCGGTAAGTTCAGATGGCAGCAACGCAGATGTTCTCGACCATAGAGAGTGTGGCCGTGTTGACACAAAGTGCACACCTATGAGGGTTTTCTTCTACCGTTGCGCTTCAGTTCCTGAGAATTGAGGACCGGAGCGACACGTTGCGACATTGGTGGCCTGCTAGCCGGCGACAACAAAGAGAACGGAGAGGACAACCTGAGAGGAGGAACTACGGTCTAGCAATACGGTGACAGTAGGCTTCACACTTGAAGTTGATGAGCACGAGGAGGGTGGTGCCTCCTTCCACGACAGCGACACCACCTCTGATCCGAGCAGGGGCTCGAGCGGAGGATAGAGAAGGTAGTTGACACATGAGGGAGAAATTGGGTGAGGCAGCTAAGAAGTGCAATATTTGTATCCTGTTCTTCACTTCGTGGGTGAAGACAATGACGACTCTCTAATGCGCAAGAGGCACCATGATTTTATTTGTCAACATACAAAATATTAATACGTGGCAAGCAAGGATGCATCGACTCTCAATGGACCACATAGATGTACCAATTTCTTCTGAAGACAATACCGAATACCAACATGCGTGACGCTCGTGTGCAGAGCGCAACGTTGAAAGTCTGAAACCACGTGGCAAATGAGGATGCATCGACTCTAGATGGACACACTTTCTTTTAGTGATGTAGATGTACTTTTTTGAGACAAATTCAAAATATGAAAAAATTAAAAAAAAAAGAAAAAAGCTACAGTACGCGGGACGCTCGGACGGAGCCAAAACCTCCCAGAAATATGTGGCAAGCAAGGACGCATCGACTCTCAATGGACGACATAGATGTACCAATTTCTTCTGAAGACAATACCGAAATACCAGCATGCGTGACGCTCGTATGCAAAGCGCAACGTTGAAAGTCTGAAACCACGTGGCAAATGAGGATGCATCGACTCTAGATGGACACACTTTCTTTTAGTGATGTAGATGTACTTTTTTTAGACAAATTCAAAATATGAAAAAATTAAAAATGGAAAAATTAAAAAAAAAACTACAGTACGCGGGACGCTGGGAGGGCGCCAAACCTCTCAGCTATATAGAGTTACTTATGCCAAGGGCAAAAGGAACATTTTGCATTATTAATGTAGTGTCACATCGTCAAGGGATGAGTTTGAGCAAAAAAAAATGGAAGTTGATGAACTAGATTGACACTTTTCAAAGTCGAGTGACAGACTTGATCCCTAAAGCAAAGTTTAGGAACTGAAATGCCTATTTTGCCATCCTAATTGTCTTTGCTTGCTTGCCATGGCCATGCAAACTCACTAAGCACATGTGGCCTAGGATTAAACTAGCTAAACTAGCATGTCTGATCGTCGGTGACATCGGCAGTCATACGTTTTTTTTTTTTTCCTCTCAAACACAGGAGGAATTTGTCACACCTCTAAGTGGGGTCTACAAATATAGGTCTCTACCCTTTAGCCTCAGTATGTAATGTGAGTGACACCACGAATAAGACAGAGGAACAGATGGTATCAGGGCCAGACTACTGAATTACTACGCATCACACACCCGTGTGAAATCCTAAAGGAAAAGGACACTGCCGCTGCCACTCCATTGCTTCGCGCCATCACGGTTCGTGCGTGGCAACAAGGCAGCCCTTATTGTTTTAAAAAGGGGAAAGCTAAAGCTCACCCAGGTGGAACAACCATCCTCCTCACCCGATTCTTTCTTCTTCGATCTGTACACCTTCTTCTTCAACTCCGGCCAATTCCGGCGAAATTCCGACGAGGTTAGGGTTCCGGGGTTAGGGTTCGGGTTGTCGGGGGGGCGGGTGCTCACCGCCGGCCATAGAGGGAGGGCCCGCGGCGGCAGGCCGGCCCGGCGGAGGAGGTGGGCGTGGGGGCGGCGAGGCGTGGCAGCGGGGGGCGCCGCCGGCCGGGGCAGCGGGGGAAGGCGGTCGGGCCTGGGTCGGGCGGAGGCGTTCTTGGCCGGACATGGCGGTGGCGGTACACGGTGGTGGCGGTGGGAGCGGCGGCGGGAGGGACAAGCGGCGGCCGCCGGCGGGGAGCTCCGGCAGACCCTAGCCCGCCCGCGCCGGAGGGGTGGAGGAGGGGCTGGGCGGCGGCGGTGGACTGGGGGGCGGGGGCGTCGGGAAGAAGACGAGGAGGGAGGAGGGGAGGGGGAGGGGGAGGGGGGAAGATAGGGTTGATCTGATCCCTTTATTTTAGATCCAATGGTCAAACATTTGGGTGAGGAGGACCTCTAGTTTATCTGGGTGAGCTATAGACAGCCCCAACTTTAAAAAGTTTACTCCATATGTGTTGGATAAATAAATTTTCATTATGTGCATCCATATATATATATAATCTGATAAATAATTAAACAATGTGTATGAGCCATGCATTCTATAATCAATAATGAAACCCGTGAGTCCCCGCGTTCTAATCTACTATGGTCAACGGAACTATTCCATTCTGATATATGTCGTCAGTGGTTGATTAGTGTAATAATTAACCTGCGTGATGCAAGCAAAATTAGTTCAGTCAGCTCTGGATTGCAATCTTGTGATCGAGTTGGTACTGCAGGCGAGCCATGGTGACAATGACATCAATGATTGTATCTTCTAGTACGTGTCACTGCTCCCTCCGTCCCAATTTAAGTGCAATAGGAGCATTCAAATTGCAATCTTAACAGTAGTAGGAAATTACAATTTTACCCTTGTAAAGGGTAGAAGCCGGTACAGAGTATAATATGGTTAAAAAATAAAATGGGAAGGCAACCGTATGCCACGTGGGGATATAGAAGAGAGGAACAGAAGGCACGAGAGCATTCTGGTGGGCTTGGAGGCCCAGCTGGGTGACTTTTTTTAATAGCAGCTAAATGCAGTCTTGTGGGCTCCGAGGAATTAGAGCATTCTGCTGGATTTTTATTTAGCAGCTGGACGGCTGGACCCACATAGTACTAGTACTCAGCCTATTGATCGTTTAATGTGAGAAAAATTTTAAAACCTCTAAATGTAGTCAATGTGGGACGGAGGGAGTATCTCTCAATATATATATGTGATACACATATAGTAAATATGCCTAATAATGTGCTTCCAAAATGATTTGATTGTATGGAAAGTTTAGGAATCACTAGTAGAAAAATGACATTCGCTCCCTGATCATTTAATCCCGATTCTATTATAATCGGTACGTACTAAAGTGTGACTTTAGCACCAATTTACAAGAACATACGGATGTCGTCTTCAACGTACAGTTTGCGCAGGCCTGCCAAGGACTTTTGTCGTTTGAGATGTCCGGGCTGGGCCTGGTGGCAGGCCACGCATGACTTTTGTCGTTTTGGAAACTTCTCAAACAGCAGCATCCAATCCAAGGATGAAAAGACCCAACTTGCATACATGGCTCGGTGGTTGGGTAGCTGGGAATAGATTTAGATCCAATATGCATGGAAACGAATTCAAATATTATCAAATATGAATACAAAATGAATAGTTTAAATTTGGATTTGCATTCGAATACTTACTCGAATTGTAATCTATTGTCAAGTATCAATTTGTTAAACCAATGGTTTTATAATTCATCAAAAACCATGTTACAAAAGGGGAATAAATTATGAGATATCTTATTGAAAATAAAATATTTATTAATAAATAATTAAGTAATTAGATCCAAATAATATAAATAAGTATTTTCATAAACACATAAATATTATTTAATAATAAAATTAAGTGCATAAATACATTTAAATATATTTTATTCATTTTATAATAATATAATGTATTTAAAATTAATATGATTAGCCATATTAAAATTAGTTAAACTTTATCATTGCACATCACTAGAAATATTTGGATAACATAATTAGTCGTTTTTATATATAGATAAATTTTAACAGTTCCAATGGTGTAAATAATTATTTTATTAGTAATATTAGAATTAACATAATTTGTAATTAGTATTTAGTAGTACAAATAAATTTGGACTTAAAAGTCATTTTGTACATGGAGAAATAAAAAGAAGAAATCTTATTAAGGGGTTGATTGGACAAATATAAATAGTTTGAGGAAGTAAAGTGAGCCTAAATTTGGTTCAGGGTTAAGTGGACAAACTGGATAGGACTTTTTTCTTCTTCTTTAATTTGCAGCCTCAAACGGGTCCGTCATGTACGAAGCATGTCGAGAACTTTGGATACTTCTTAGCCACATGCTGCCTATGTGTATATGTGTAGGTCTAGCTTTACAAAACTTGAGGCTTCAAAAAAATTTCACAAACCTGCACATGCTTCACGTACTTTTTATAAGGGCCGGTGTCTGTTTTTTTTTCCAGCGACTATGACACTTTCCCCGGCCATTTGAATCCCCCCATTTTCAGAGCGTGTGAGGGTTAATCTTTTCAGAGCTAAAAAAGGACCTCGCTCCAGATCACTTCTACACAATAGATATGGACTTTCAAACTGAGCAGCTTAATTTCGGACTGTGTACACATGCCATGCTTTATGGAGGCAAACAAATCCAATTCTGTTGTATCAGTGCAGATATCATAAACAAGAGCATGGATATATTATCCTTACTATATTCCAGATTCACATACAGCCTGTAGTGTACGACTTGATACTGCTGTAGCTGATTTTATAAGATGGCCCTGCGTTTGTTCAATTCCGTTCGGACTCACCAACTAACACCCAAATACAAACAGATGGCGCATGATTATTCCAGCTCTCATGTATAGTTTAACCATCCTCGTGACTCACAACCATCTTATAAAACCAGAGCTCTCTCTTGTCCAACTCACAATCAACACGGTTATTTTTTTCCAAAAAAAAAACAAAAAATCAACACGGCTGTTCCCGAAAGTCCCAAAAGAGAAAGCCCAATCGTGCTCTTCATGATGTGGCTCACTAGTTTAATCGTACTCATACACGTGATCCCCAACCCCATGAATGAATTGTATATGCCTGCTTCACACCTAAATAGTTGCGGGCTCTATCAGTTAATCAATAAATTACTTCCTTTGTTGAATAGGATTTTAGTTTGATGCGCTAGCCATCACGGAAAAATATATAAGTAGGCAATATATTTCTGCATAATGTTCGTTCAAAAAATATTTTTGCATAAATAATATTCTTGTCAACCAAGGACTCGCGGCTCAAAGCAAGTAAAGTAACAAAGCCATTGAATATGATCCATTTCATTATAATAAAAAAAGATCAGGCCACACATAGTAGAAGATCCTCGTCTAACTAGCGTATGAAGTTAATTCAAACTTTATTCACAAAAAGAAAACTTAAATTCAGCTTGGGACGAGGTCAAAACCCATACGTATACTTGTCAAGGGGAAAACTACACTAATAAGCACTACCAGTTGCAAAATTGAGAAAGTTCACATATATCTAGCATATAAATTATGATGAATTTCCAGTTTGTTGCCTTGAAGAAAATTAAGTTTGTTGCTCGACCAAATGAGCAACATATTTGGAGTTACAAGGCCTTCCAGATCAACCAAAAATCTACCTTTGCTGTCCACCAGAACAGTTTTATTTCATCTTGATTTCTTCCAAATCTGAATACAAACCCATCTTGGTCCTTGAAGAAAAATAAGTGCTGCATATATAAAATCATTTTAAATTATTGCCTTCAGGTATCTAAAGTTTGGCTTATTGAAAACAAAGTAAAAATATGTTGAAACCTGAAAGATAGATATATAGAGCAAGGTGCAATTTAAATATATGGCGGCCTTCTGTCATAATCTCAACCACATGACTTCTTGCATGTACTAGGATATTACACATTTTTTCTAGAAAAAATAGGATGTGCACGATCCATACCAGCAATGCCAGATATGACGATCCCTGACGGTAGGACCTAAGCACATGATTGCTTATTTAGCTGGTAATATATATAAATCTTGGTGGGTAAAACTACTGCACAACATCTCTACTGGATTACATAAGCTTTTGTATGCCCTTATATTGCACTATGCATTGATTCCAAGCAAGACGATAAGAAAGTTGATAGATTAGGCTGTCCATCATCCTTCCCTGCCAAACTAAGCATGTACAGTTTGTCATTTCGATTGGCCTTTGCAGGACATGCTCCATATTTAACAATGACAAACTTGGACAATGTGGCATCAATAATACCATATGCATATAACAAACATGTTGAGGCTGGAGTTCACGGGTATGCACGGACTTTTCTATTATAAGTGCGTAATATGCATAGCGGATCGTATGAACCACCACGTATGCACTATTATTTGTCGCCTCACGACAACATTGCCCGATTATAACTAAATAAATGATTCAAGTTTTCTACAGATTCTTCTTAGTGTAGATAGGTACCATTTTGTTAACAATGAGAGGCAGCAGCCGCTACTACCAAAGAAGTTGGAGCATTTTAATTTCCAGGCTGTTTTTCTATCAAGTGTATGATGGAAAATCTGTCTTGATCTAAGTTGTTTATTAGTTATCTTCTAATTAAATTTCCTCGAAAGCTGTGGACTAATTAATAAGTTGCTTAGTGTGATTGAATGTTTCTGGAAGTTAGTTTACTAATTCTGGCTATATATGCATCTGAACAAAATACTTGTCCAAAGATATAGCAAGAATCCCTTATATTCAAGGACAGAAGTCGTGCTATTATAAAAATATATCTATATATTTTCTTAAAAATATTAACTGCTAGCTAACCCTTCTGTGCAAGCATCATGGATGTTGGGTTGAAAATGTTAGGTCGATCTCCACCACCACGGCCCAAAGGCCGTGATGGGCTCGGTCCACGCACCCTGATCGGGGGAGCCCAACCTAGCATTGGTTGGTGGGCCCCCGTTGTACAGTGCTATAAAGAAAGGGGTGGGGGCGCTAGCGCCTGTCACGAGGTTCACCGTCGCCAGCCGCCACCCCAACAAACCCTACCGATCGAGGGGCACTGGAGCAACGGGAAGCCGCACCACCGCCGCCGGCGACTTCCGGGTGGATCCGGAGGACTCGCTGCCACCGACCCGACCTCAACCGGAGGCCGACCGCACCGCCAGCGCCTCCCCAACCCGCGGCCACATCAGCGACCGCCACCGCCGCCATGGCCGCCGTCAACCCCGACGCCACCACGAACGGTCTGTGCTTCTAATCTCTCCTTCTAGGTGCAGATGTTTTAGTTCATGCATGCACTACACCAAACTGGAATTGCCTTGGCGGTTTTAGACCGCCAAGGAATATAGGAAAACCGCCAAGGTAATAGTCTTTAGCGGTCGACCGCCAAGCAAAATCCGCCAAGTATAGAGAGCCAAGAAAAATCGATATACTTGGCAGCGGACTGCCAAGGATTGTTTTCTTGGCTGTTTAATACATCCGCCAAGTAAACTTTTTCCTTGGCAGCCTTTGACCGCCAAATAAACTCCTTTCCTCGGCGGGCTTCAACCGCCAAGTAAAATGTTTTCCTTGGCGGCTTTAAGCCTCCAAGTAAAATGTTTTTCTTGGCAGGTCTCAAACTCTACCCACAGCCAAGGTAATATGTTTTCATGGCATGTCAGAACCACATTTCTTTAGTGGCCAACCGTCAAAAAATGAATAATGCCAAAAAAGCATTATTTTGCAATAGTCAATAAATTAATGGTTCTAGCCACCACTTGAATCAATAAACTCAACACACAATGATATGCATATATATTCGTTTTATGAACATATTCATACAAATATCATGTCCACAAGTAGATTGACTTAACATATCCATGAGATCGAGCTAGAAAAAATAAAAAAGAAAACAAAACGAAAATAGAAAAAAGAATGGCCAACATTGGCCAAGGGCGCGGGCGTCGCCGCTGCTGCTCGGCCCCGCCAGCGCCGGCAGGGGGCGCCACCGCCGCTTCCGCCCCGCCAGCCGGGGCCTCGCCGCCGTTGCCTGCCATGGCAGCTCGCCAGCGCCGGCCGGGGCCGCCACGGCCGCTGATCACCCGTGCTGGCCGCGCTTCCCTGCCAGCGCCGCCCGCCCCCCAGACTCGGCGGCCGTGCTAGCCCGCCCGCCATGTTTGCCGGCTGTGCTCCCCTGCTAGCGCTGCCTGGCCGCTAGGGTCGCCAGCGGCGCTGCTTGCCAGTGCTGCCTGCTAGCCATGCTGGCCAGTCGCGCTCCACTGCCAGCGCCGCTCGCCCTTGAAGCTCGCCGGCAGCGCTGGCCCGCCCTCCATGCTCGTCGGCCTCGCTCCTGTACCACTGCCAGCGCCGGCCGACCACCAGGCTCGCCGGCCACGCACCCCAGGTGAAGATGAGAGAGAGAGAGTTAAGTGAGAATGGATGAGGCAGAGAGGTAGTGGACTAGCGGCGGAGGAAAAGATGAGGCAGCAGATGGATGGACCTGGACGGGTGAGAGGGTGGGGATTTGCTCCAGCCAATAGGAGAGCTCCATTCTCAACACATGGATCCATGAGGTGGCCAATAGGAGAGCTCCATTCTCAACACATGGATTCATGAGGTGGCCAATGTGTGTTTCTTTCAATGGCTTATAATAGATTTTTAAAATAGTAAATGACCTCAAATAAAAAAACGAGCAACTACAAAGTTTTAGCTCTCATCAAGATCTACAACTTTTGTATAAACTATTTTTCCATCCAATATTATATAAAAATATTGCTTCTAAATGTTTTGTTTCCCTTGCTCTTTCATTCTATAAACACACATATGCATATGTATATATACTTACATAAAATATATTTCACATTGTTGATATCATAGAATGCATGAAGGAGATAGTTTAAAAATGGTGTGTCGTATTATGGATGTCGTCCTTAATTTGACCCATGAATTGACCTTGATGATGTATATGCATCCATAGTGATTTCGGGACATAGCATCATGGGTGCCACCGTGCCACAATACGCACGTGCAAAAAAAGAGAATTAAGTTAATATAGAGCAGTGAGTGCCACAAGTTTAGGTGTTATATGTGTGTTTGGAAAAACTCAAATACATGTCATCAACTTATTATTGCACTCATTATTGCACTCTAATGTACTACCACAAAGATCGATGTTATATATACACCATTTTTTTCACAAATATCTCAACATAAAGGTACTATTTTTATAAGCATACTGAATGATCCAACATGTTTGCTTGCTAGTTTAGAATAAACTCAATATAACGAGCAATTTGCTTGTTGGTCAGAATATACATAAATAAGAAAGTGTAGAATTTACTTGGCGGCTTAGTCAAACAGCCAAGAGAATACACCATTTTCTTGACGGGTTCACCAAAACAACCAAAAAAATGCACAATTTTCTTGGCGGTTTACCAGAACAGCCAAGAAAATACGTCATTTTCTTGGCGGGTTACCAAAACAACCAAGGAGATGCATCATTTCCTTGGCATATGACTAAAACAGCCAAGAAAATGCATAGTTTTCTTGGCGGTTCAGCAAAACAGTCAAAGAAATGTGTTGTTTCCTTGGCGAGTCACCAAAACTGCCAAGGAAATCTATTGTTTCCTTGGCGATTCACCAAAACAGCCAAGGAAATGCACTGTTTCCTTGGCAGCTTAGAAAAACCGTCATGAAATTACATTTTCTTGGCTGTTTATTATATCCGCCAAGAAAGCATTATATTTCTTGGCGGCACAGCCAAGTAAAATCTTGGCCGCCAAGGCAAAACCAATTTGGTGTAGTGATGTGCAAGTGGTTAAATCTTTTATTCAAAGTTATACCCGTGAGATTAATCTATTGCTAGTTGATCCTCAAGTTCTATCAATGGTATCAGTTAGCCTAATCTAGTAGTAGATTAGAGATCCGGGTAGTTAGCACTCAAAAAATCCCAGAAATACCCACTGTTAATTTTAGACAGAGGGGAATAGAGTGTCAAATCAAGAGAAATCAATGAAGTTCGATGAGAATCATAGAAAAGGAAACAAAAATCGATGAAAAATCGAAAAAGAAAGTGGATCTCAGATCCAAAATCCCGAAACCCTAACCTAACCCTAACCCTAGATCTACCAGAAAGGGGCGCGGTGTGGGGGAGGACCTACCTCTTGGTCTTCTCCGCCGCCGGCCGTCACCGCCGTGCGCGGGAAAGTCGTCGGAGCGACACCGCTCGACGGCGGCGCGCTCGCCCAAGATGGGGAACGCGCGCGCCGGTGAGGGGCATCACCCCGGCGTCGCGCAGGAGGGAGGGGATGCGCCGCGGCCTTGGGCCGGCGGTGCTCGCCTCGCCGTGCGCCGGCAAGACGCCGGGCATGGCCGGCCGTGGGCCGTCTCTCTCTCTCTCTGGATCTCGAGGCTAAGGCTCGGGTCTGGGGGAGTGGAGTAGGGGAAGGAGAGGAGGAGGAGCGCTGCGGCCATGGCCGGCGGCGCTCGTCCCCGCCGTCGCCGGCGAAGACGCCGGCCATGGCCGCCGCCGCTGCGCGCGCGCCGCCGGACCGGGAGCGGAGAAGGCGGGGGGATGAAGATGAAAATGAGCTAGGGTTAGGGGGGCGCCGGCCGTTTCGGCCTTTTATACGCGCGAGAGACGCGGGCAGCCGTCGATTTCGATCGGACGGCTGCGAGCGGCCGGGCGGCGACTCGGGCCGAAAGCGGCCCGTGAGGGAGGAGACGCTGGGCCGGTTTGGCGGCCCAGCCATTGGCTGCTGGGCTCAAGCCCAGCCGAGCGAGCGCGAACGAGCCGGGCCGTGAAAGCGCGGCTGGGCCAGGCCGCTGAGGGCCAATTCCGCGCGCAAATAAAAGTACGGGGGAAAACCAGACTTCCTTCGCGAAAACGAGAAACGGGCTGGGCGTGCGGCTGGGCCGCTGCTGGACTGAAGCGCGCGGAGGCGCGATGCGCGCGCGCATGGGCCGTGGGCCAAAAATTGTTTCGCGGGCCGATTTTGTGGCTGCGAACAGTAGTTTTTTCCATTAAGTTTTTTATTTTTCAGAAGCTATATTTGGTTGTTTTTTTTTGTGTTTATTTGAATGATTTCAAGTATATATCTCTGTTTAAATTTTTGCACATGGTAATTATTTTTACAGAGAGTAGAATGCTTCTGAAAATTAATTTTTCTCATGATATTTGATGTCTTTCCGCTGCGTAATTTATTCTCTAGTTAAATTGAACCAAAGGGATATTTAATTAGAGAAGTAGAAATGTTTTATATTCAGTTTTATGATATTGTTATTTTCTGGCCAAAGCTGATAATTGCAATATTATAAATATTCTTGTCAAGTTGTCATGCATTTATTCTATTTTCTGCCCAAAGGTGATATAGAATTGATGTAGAAAGCATGTTGTATGTGTTGATTTTGACCAAAGTTAAATTAATACATGCAATACTTATTTTTATTATTGTTCTCACCAATTTTATGTCGAAATTTCAGGCCCAAATTCTTCGAGCTATGTATCTGATATCCCTATCCTGGTTGGAAGCAACTATGGAGAATGGCGCACGCAATTCAACCTGGCAGTGGTCATGACAGATATTGACACCGCCATGAACTACCCATATCTGGTACAGCCTGAGGCACCGGTGCGTGCAGCAAATGAATCTGATGAGGCATTCGTGGCACGAGAGCGTGACCACGCGCCCATTAGATCATATTATGATCTCGAGAAGAGAAAGTGGGATATCTCAAACAAGAAGTGTCTGCTGATAATGCGGACAAAGATGGCAGAGGCCATAAGGAACTCTATCCCTGAGAAGAATGCAGAGGGTGTTGCTCACACTGCACCTGAGTATATGGCACTAGTGGAGGCTCAGTTCACTGGGTCGTCCAAGACTTATGCCAGGACGCTGATTGATCAGTTTCTGAACACGAAGTATACAGATGGAGGTGTGAGAGAGCACATCCTGAAGTTGAGCAACCTACATGGGAAGTTAGCTGCTTTGGACATGAAACTACCTAAAGATTTTCTTGTCCATACAGTTTTTCGCTCACTTCCACCTGCATTCTCCAACTTAGAGATCACTTACAATTCCTTAGACAATGGTACTTGAAGTTTGACGAGACAATTAAGAAATTTGGGTTTAAAGCAAATATAGAGGACAATTGCATATATGCAAAGTTTAAGAATGGGAAATACATTTTCCTAATCCTATATGTAGATGATATCTTGCTTGCTAGCAGTGATATAAGAATGTTGCAAGAAACAAAAATGTTCTTGTCCTCTAATTTTGATATGAAAGACCTTGGTGAGGCTTCATATGTCTTAGGCATTGAAATTCACCGAGACAGAAGAAACGGGGTTTAGGACTATCGCAAAAGACATATTTGGAGAAGATCCTAAAGAAATATAATATGCATGCGAGTAAATCCACACCTGCACCGATAGTGAAGGGCGATAAGTTTGGGGATTTCCAACGCCCCAGGAACCAATATGAGATGGATCAAATGAAAACGGTTCCATATGCCTCAGCAGTCGGTAGCCTACAGTACGCACAAGTGTGCACTCGCCCTGATTTAGCATATATCACCGGAGTACTCGGTAGATATCAAGACAATCCAGGCATAGAGCACTGGAAGATGGCAAAGAAAGCTTTGCGGTATGTGCAAGGCACAAAAGACCTCATGCTAATATATAGAAAATCTGATTCCCTAGAGATAAGAGGGTACTCAGATGCAGACTTTGCGGGAGACAAGGATGATAGAAAATCCACGTCAGGTTATGTATTCACTCTCGCAGGGGGAGCTATTTCGTGGAGAAGCTCTAAACAAACTCTGGTTGTATCATCTACGATGTATGCAGAGTTTATAGCATGCTATGAGGCAACGCTGCAGGCCAAGTGGCTAAAGAAATTTATACCCGACTTGAAAGTGGTAGATTGTATTAATAGACCACTTAAGATGTACTGCGATAATGAGCCCGCAGTATTTTATGCTCACAACAAAAAGTCGAGTAATGCTACCAAACCAATAGAAATAAAGTTCTATGTTGTGAAAGATAAAATCCAGGATCACACTATAAGTCTGGAGCATATAAGTACGAAAAATATGCTAGCGGATCCGCTCACAAAAGGCTTACCACCCAGTGTGTTTAGAGAACACATTACCGGTATGGGTTTAAAGGAAAGCCTTATGATCACTGGATAAGGGCCCAAGTTATGATCCTTCGTAATGGAGAAGTTTATTGTGGCTGATTAATCTAATTGAAATGACAATTTTGACGACTCATGCTCAATGTGCTTTTTGGTTATGAAGTGGATGTCAAGCGAAGAGCTTAAGGTAAGAAATAAAACTTATGGTGAGATCGAGGGGGAGATTGTTAGGTCGATCTCCACCACCACGGCCCAAAGGCCGTGATGGGCTCGGTCCACGCACCCTGATCGGGGGAGCCCAACCTAGCATTGGTTGGTGGGCCCCGTTGTACAGTGCTATAAAGAAAGGGGTGGGGGCGCTGGCGCCTGTCACGAGGTTCACCGTCGCCAGCCGCCACCCCAACAAACCCTACCGATCGAGGGGCACTGGAGCAACGGGAAGCCGCACCACCGCCGCCGGCGACTTCCGGGTGGATCCGGAGGACTCGCTGCCACCGACCCGACCTCAACCGGAGGCCGACCGCACCGCCAGCGCCTCCCCAACCCGCGGCCGCATCAGCGACCGCCACCGCCGCCATGGCCGCCGTCAACCCTGACGCCACCACGAACTGTCTGTGCTTCTAATCTCTCCTTCTAGGTGCAGATGTTTTAGTTCATGCATGTGCAAGTGGTTAAATCTTTTATTCAAAGTTATACTCGTGAGATTAATCTATTGCTAGTTGATCCTCAAGTTCTATCAGAAAAGGCAAGGAAAAATTACCATTGACCATCATCGATCCACGTGATAAGCAATCCTAAAACATGATGGCAAACTTTTTTTATCCATTCAACTCTTTTCCGTGACCAAGGCTAATAGCTAGGAACCCAAAGGCGTGAAAACGTGGAGCACAAATTAAGAAAGTGTATGGGGATAGAGAAAGATTCGTTTCCGTCACTAGCTAGTTAGCCTCTGGCTCGGATGGCATGCCATGCTGCAAGCTAAGCCAAGACCAAACCTTATCACTTTCTCCATGCATACTTCTCTGACCATCTCAGGTTTTATATAGCTCTCGCCGGAGCCTGTGGATTCAGAGCACAAGATCCAAGAAGCACATTCTGCAGAAGTGATTGTTCCCTTCCTGGATTCTCTAGTACCTGATATCAGCGCCTGCTTCGGACGTCATGGACAGCACGGCCACCGCTGCCAACACGACGGTGCCACAGCCGCCGCCGTCAACAGGGAAGCTCATCACTATTCTGAGCATCGACGGCGGCGGCATCCGCGGCCTCATCCCGGCGACCATCGTCGCCTTCCTTGAGGCCAAGCTGCAGGCACGTGCAAATCCACCATTAAACTAAACACACACACACGCACCTGTGTGTGTGTATTATTAGTAGAACGAGCTACTCGTTCACCCGTGCTTAATACTAAACCATCTTTGGTTTTATATGAAATTTTTTGTTTGGCAGGAGCTGGACGGCCCGGACGCTCGGATCGCCGACTACTTTGACGTGATCGCCGGGACGAGCACCGGCGCCCTGCTCACGTCAATGCTGGCGGCGCCGGACGACAACAAGCGGCCGCTCTTTGCTGCCAAGGACCTCAACACCTTCTACCTCGAGAATGGCCCCAAGATCTTCCCAGAGAAGAAGTACGGCCTTCGTGTTGGTCAATCCGATTAACACAAACAAACCTTACCAGCTAAAACATAAGAATTTACACTCACAATTGTGTGCCGGTGCAGGGCCGGGCTCCTGACACCCGTGGTGAAGCTCGTAGGCGCGGTCACGGGGCCCAAGTACGATGGTGTGTTTCTACACGACAAGATCAAGAGCCTCACCCACGACGTACGCATCGCCGACACGGTGACCAATGTCATTGTGCCGGCGTTCGATGTCAAGTACCTGCAGCCGGTCATCTTCAGCACCTATGAGGCGCATCATGACCCTCTCAAGAATGCGCACCTCTCCGACATCTGCATCAGCACATCAGCAGCTCCAACCTACTTCCCAGCACACTTCTTCACCACCGATGATGGCAAGGGTGGTTCCCGAGAGTACCACCTCGTCGATGGCGGTGTCGCGGCCAACAACCCCACCATGGTCGCCATGTCCATGCTCACCAAGGAGGTGCTCCGGCACAACCCGGACTTCAACCCGGGGAAACCCTCAGATTACAGGAACTACCTTATCATCTCCATCGGCACCGGGTCGGCAAAGCAGGCCGAGAAGTACACCGCACCGCAGTGCGCTAAGTGGGGTCTGATCCAGTGGCTCTACAATGGTGGATTCACCCCGATCATTGACATCTTCTCCCATGCCAGCTCTGACATGGTCGACATTCACGCAGCCGTACTCTTTGAGGCACTACACTGTGAGAAGAACTACCTTCGCATCCAGGTACATTGTTAGTTTTTTACAGTATACAAGCTGACCCTTCAGTTGCTATTCCAGCATAGAATAAACAAAACTTTCGTACAAACATGCGTGTAGGATGATTCGTTGACGGGGGACAAGTCTTCGGTTGACATTGCAACGAAGGAGAACATGGAGGCTCTGATCGGGATCGGCAACGAGCTGCTGAAGAAGCCTGTGTCAAGAGTGAACATCGACACGGGGGTGTACGAGCCTGTTAACGGTGAAGGAACAAACAAAGAGGCACTAGCGCGCTTTGCCAAGATACTCTCCGACGAGCGCAGGCTACGCCAGAGCAAACTCAATTCCAACTAGCTTGGTTCTTGCCAACAAAGTCGGGACATGGACCAGGAGTTGCAAAGTGGACGAGATGGGTCATGGGTGGTAGCTCAAGTGCTAAGCATTAGTTCTTTTTAATAACCATCATAATCAAGCAAAGTACATGAAAAAATAAACATGTATAACATAGATCGAGTAATATAATAAGTGCTAACATGAGGGCACTTTTGGGCACTGTGATTCACAATACAAATTTGTGGATGGCCATATGAATTTATCCTGAAGGACCACTAAGCGTGCAGGATCTACTGAGATTTGAAAAAAAAATAACATAATTCTCACATGCGGAATATAAAATAGATGGATTGAGGCTCTCTTTTGTTGAGGTATGAACTATCATAGTTCTGCATGGATTGTTGAAAGTTTACCCTTTTAGTTGAGAGTTCGAAATTGAGGTTGAAATTTCAACCCTTTTGAGCGAGGTTGAAACTGTGAATTGGAAGTTCACCTACTGATAGACTTTATATACGTGCCAGCAATAATGGCTACGGCAGGTTTGTGAGAACTGAGAATTTGTTGGCTGTTGATATGCAAACGTGTAAAATGTGTGCTCGTGTAAATAAGGAATACTTCCAGCAGGTAATCTTTTAGCTTTTACATTTCTCGAATCATAAATAATGACTGTCGCCTTTGATCAGTTTACAAAATATCTTGGATCACATGGGCGCACTGGGATAGTAAAATAGCCCCCCGTGACCACACATTGAACCACCTGTGCACACATCGTGAATATGAGATATGATACGAGCATCCTCTTCATAAAAGACGTACTGAAGTCGACGTCCTACCAACTTAAATATGGTGAACTGCAAAACCTTCATGAAATATATATAATATTTAACGATATAAGATAAGTTTTCGTGATCAAAACAAAGGTCATGTACATCCAGAAAAGCGCACCATGGCCCTTATGCCCTCTTCACATTCAACTCGGCCCCAATTATTTGTAGGTCAAATTTGTATATAATTTCGATCTGATCCGTTTAGGATCCGATCTTTAAATTTGCTAGTATAAAAAGTTAGACCCATTATCACCCCTATGTACTAGAGTATACTACTGAGCCATTCCTGCCAACTGCTCTCCATATAAGAGGCAGTGACACACTGATATAGAACTCCAAGTACACATATATATAGAATGTGATGATGCAAACTAGGCCACAAGCTTATAGATTTATTCTCCCTGGCTTTAAGGTCACCTTAATTATAGATGTCAGCTCCCATCTGGATCATTTTATGATTTATGGCCAACATCACTAACCAGATAATTAAGGGCTTAATTCCTCATATTTTATATTAATAATGTAAACATAGAAATATTACATCAATGGGCCTACCTATTGGCTCAAAAAAAATAGAGAGCGGAGAAAGGCCACCGCATGGCATTGCAAAACCGTCCAAGGAAAACCACAAACTCCGGTTTCACTCTATAGGGCCCCACCGTAACATGGACCAAACTGATTGGCGACCGCAGCAGCTACCCCTAATAGAAGGGCCCAAACTAACCACAGGAGCTACAGGCCAGCACACTGCCAATATTTTTTGAGGTTACCAGTGAAAAATTATGCATCCAAGTGTTATATCATGCGTGTCCATAGTCGATCCAACATACATGAAACACCTTATTAGTCAACGATAAAAGTGTACTCTCTTTGTCCGCAAATATAAACATTTTTGTGTTTCTCTTTTTAACGTTTGACGGTAAATAGCATCAAAATTCATAAAGATTACTAATGTATAAATAATGTTACTAGATTCATCATAAAACTAAATGTAGCTACTTCGATTTCAAATAATTTAATTTTTACATATTATTAGTCACATTAGCATACTGAAGAACGGTATCAATGCCCCCAAAAATCTTATATTTGCGGACAGACGGAGTATATGCTCAGGACAAAAAGGGCAATTGCCATCATCCACTTGACTACAGTATCATTCTCAGATGGCGTGTTAACTACCTTTCTAATCACGAATCAGTTCCAGGACCACGGCCAACCGGAAGCCCGGGGCATGAAACATATAGCATATAGAATATGGTCAAGAGAGAGATAGGCCGAGATTTTTTTTTTCTTCGAAACGAGAGATAAGCTGAGATTCGTGTATCACTTGCCAGCGTGTGATGCGGCTCCCTCATCATAGATGCTGCAAGAAGCTGGCCATCTCTCTGGCTTATAAAAATGCTCTCGCCGCCGTCGCCTTCGGATCGGGAGCACATGATCCGAGAAGAGCATCTATATTAAAGTGATCTCTCTTCTACTCGATCTCCGTTTATACCCGAGAAGAAGGGTGTGGTTCAGTTCAGCTCGGTTCATATCCATGGCCAGCAACAGCACGAACGCCACCGCCGACGACGCGACGGTGCCGCAGCCGCCGCCGTCGCAGGGGCGGCTCATCACCGTGCTCAGCATCGACGGTGGCGGCATCCGGGGTCTCATCCCGGCCACCATCGTCGCCTGCCTCGAGGCCAAGCTCCAGGTACTACGCCTGCAAAATGTCAAACACAGTTCTTCACAAGAATGAAAGAACAGTTTTTTTTTTTCAGAGTTGCGCGTGTCACACTAGCAACGATTTATTTCTAAGCTTGAGCTGATGAGTTTTTAAAACGCCTGGTTCGATTTCAATGCAGGAGCTGGACGGCCCAGATGCTCGGATCGCCGACTACTTCGACGTGATCGCCGGGACGAGCACCGGCGCCCTTCTCACGTCGATGCTGACTGCGCCGGACGACAACAAGCGGCCGCTCTTTGCCGCCAAGGACCTCACCACCTTCTACCTCGAGAACGGCCCAAAAATCTTCCCACAGAGAAAGTAAAGCCATGAATTTCAGCCATCAACATTTCAACAACGACAGAATTCAGTCAGCTTGCATATAAATCTTTGTGTTCCAATGTTTCTTGCTTTAATTTGCTTCTTTATGCAGGGCAGGGTGGCTGACATCGGCGATGAACCTGGTCGGCACGATGCGTGGCCCCAAGTACGACGGCGTGTTCCTGCACGACAAGATCAAGAGCCTAACCCACGACGTTCGCATCGCCGACACGGTCACCAACGTCGTCGTGCCGGCGTTCGATGTCAAGTACCTACAGCCGGTGATCTTCACCACCTACGAGGCCAAAGCCGATCCGCTCAAAAACGCGCACCTCTCCGACATCTGCATCAGCACATCAGCAGCGCCAACCTACTTCCCGGCACATTTCTTCACCACCGAAGACGACAAGGGTGGGACCCGGGAGTACCACCTCGTCGACGGCGGCGTGGCGGCGAACAACCCGACGATGATCGCCATGTCCATGCTCACCAAGGAGGTGCTCCGCCGCAATCCGGACTTCAACCCCGGTAAGCCCACCGAGTACCGGAACTACCTCATCATCTCCGTCGGCACCGGATCGGCCAAGCTCGCCGAGAAGTACACAGCGCCGCAGTGCGCCAAGTGGGGGCTCATACAGTGGCTCTACTGAGGGAGGGTTCACGCCGATCATCGACATCTTCTCACACGCCAGCGCCGACATGGTCGACATCCATGCCTGCCGTGCTCTTTGAAGCCCTCCACTGCCAAAAGAACTACCTCAGGATCCAGGTAAAAATTTTAAGGGTTTTTTTTTACTCATGTACATGTACCTACACTACCGTGAGTGTCAACGTTGTTTTATATATTTATATATATAAATGTGTGTGTAGGATGATTCTCTAATGGGGCACACGTCGTCGGTGGACATCGCGACTAAGGAGAACATGGAGGCTCTGATCGGGATCAGGCAAGGAGCTTCTCAAGAAGCCGGTGTCAAGGGTGAACATTGACACGGGGATGTACGAGACCGTCGCTGGCGAGGGCACCAACGAGGACGCGCTTGCACGCTTTGCCAAGATGCTCTCCGAGGAGCGGAAGCTGCGCAATAAGAATCTCAACTCCTACTAGATTCAGTTTCCTACTTCTCTTCTGTTACTCTGCCTTGTAAGTAAGATACTGTGAGCACATGGAAGAGGGAGGAAGAACAAGTGCCATGTGCCTAGAGTTATAATACTGCCCCTGGTCTGCATGCATTCGCATCGGTTGTCGCCTGGATCTTTCACATATATGGTTTTCCGTGCATGTGTATGGTCATTGATAACGTCGTCAAAAAATGAAAAAATATTATATGGAAGTAATTTTGGTGATAAGCTGTGAAATTTTCATGTGACGACTCTTGGCTGAGTAGTCTGTAATTTTCCTCTTAGTTAGCTAGGATCTGCTTTTGGGTCTGGGACCTTACATATTTTATACTTAATGAAAAAGAGTCGGTATGGAATCTTCCCTACTGTTTCGTCAACAAAAAATCATGTGACTAGCGCCATTTAGTATGTACTACCTTCGTTCCAAACTGTAGTTCGTTTGACTTCTTTGATTCAATTTTGACCAGTTGCCTTATTCAAAAATTGTGCAAAATATCTTCTTTTTTTGTTGTGGCTTGCTTAATTAATAAAATATATTCAAGAATGGCTTAAATTTAACTATATTTGTACAGATTTTTTTAATAAGACGAGCAGTCAAATTTGAGGTTCAAAAAGTCAAACGAACTATAATTTGGGACCGAGGGAGTACTATTTAAGACCATATTATTTCAAAAATGATTTAAGGCACCTTAAGTTGTCATTCATCCTATTGGGAAGTAATGTACAGCGACTGGTGGTATTATTTGGTTGAATCTTACTATTACTACTTGTAGGCTTCTTTGGGGGGCTTCAAATTAAACCTCACATAATGCGCTAGGAAGAAAAAATAAATCCTACAAATTCTCCCAGAAATCTAAAATACTTGGCCATCAATCCAAAAAGATCTAACCATCGCAATCAGTGTATGTATCAGTGTATGTATTATATATTTCTTTAAAAATTACCCACATCTGCCATTTTAGAAATAGTCTAAATTAACCTTCTAAACCAATATCCAAATTACACACCTAAGTCATTATTAAAAACTAATCTAAAGCAACCCTCATCTATGCCAATTGTAAAAAATAACACAAAACAAACGCTAAATGTGCATGTTAATTACCACATCTAACATTATTAAAATAAGCGGGTTGGCTAAGGTTAGCGTTGTGGGAAGCAGTGAAAAGGAGAGGCCGTAATTATTAGCATGCCCACGGATTGTGCATGTGTCTCAGTCTAGTTTGTATGGTAATTAGTGAGTAGAGTACTTGTCTTCCTAGCTTGTAGGGGATAACAAACCCTTGCAGTGAAGGGTCAAGCGATAAAATGTGTATGATGATTTTTCTAACAGGGCAAATGTCGTCAGTGGACATCGCACGACCGAGGAGAACATGGAGGCAAAGATCTTCTCAAGAAGCTGGTGGCAAGAGTGAACATCAACACGGGGATGTATGAGCTCGGCGCCAGCAAGAGAAACAACGAGGATGCGCTTGCACACTTCACCAAGATGCTCTCCGAGGAGGAAGGTGCGTAATAAGAATTTCAACTCCTACTAGCTTCAGTTTGCTCTACCTTGGAAGTCAGATATCGAGCACATAGAAAATAGAAAGAGAACAAGTGCCATGTGCCTAAAGTTTTAATACTGCCCCTGGTTCGCATCAACATCAGTTTTCTAGTTGAATCTTTCACATATATGGTTTCCATGCATGTGTATGATCACTGGTAACGTCATCAGAAAATGAAAAAAAAATGGGAGTAACCTTTGGTGATAAAGTGCGAAATTTTAATGACTTGAGCTGTATAGTATGTATTGTTTTATACCAGCATATTGTTTCTTAACAACAATGATTTAAGGCACCTCAAGGTGGCGAACATATTATTAAATGGGAGGTAATGTACGGATGCTGAACAATGTTATTATTTGTTTAAATCTTACTATTACAAATTGAAGGCTCCTTTTGATCGAGGCTTCAAGTTAATCCTCACATGGTACACTAGAAAAGATAAATTCTACAAATTCTCACAAAACATAGAGATCCAAGCCGCACACCTATCCTGTAAGTTCTAATCATCGCAACCATTGTATCTATTATATGCTTTCAAAAAGTACCCACATCTGACATTATAAAATTAGTCTAAATTGGCCATCTAAATATATATCTAAATTACTCACCTCTCTTACTATGTAAACTAATTTAACTTAACCCTACTTATGCCAATATTAAAAAATAATTTAAAACATCCCATAAATTTGTTTATTAGTTACCACATCAACCATTATTAAAAAAATATCCTAAAAGCTCATAAATCTGGATCTAAGTTACCTACTTGTGTTATTATAGGAAAATAACTTGAAGAGACAAAGATATGATTCTAAAATATCTATTTAGGTCATCGTTAATATCTGGAAAATACTAACTTAGTATATATGCATGATGTGCGATCATCTATCAATGTACGTAGGAAATGATGAGAATATCAATTTCCTTGTTAAACACATAGCTCAATCTAAAGGTCGATTAAACTTCAACACATATCACACACACACAAAGTACAAAAAACTATGAATGCAAGTAAACCAGTGTACAAAGTACGTAATTACTAACTGCAGAGGACATAAAGAGAATAATTTTGATGATTAACTATATATGGGCTCTAACTTTTAAAATAAATTTATACTATTCATGCTTCTCAAAACTATTTTCCCACTAGAATGCATGTTGATCTACTACAAAACCATGAGTATTGAGATAAATGATGTTACTAATTGCACAGAAGGAGATGTTGAGAATACTTTAGAATCTTTTGGTCGCAAAAGTCCGAGACTTCATGACTTGAGCTTTCATTCTAGAAAATGGTGGTGTCAAGATTCCTCGAGAGAAAAGTGGTGGTGCTAGGGGACAGTTAGCGTTTGTATGTTTGGATACAAGCTTGTTCCAGTCCTCTTTTCTATAAAAGTTGATCTGCCAAATAAACTACAGTCATGCGGTCCGACATGTATCATTTTAATTAGTAAGAAACTAGATGTTTTCCATTAAAGATCGCCCAAACCATCAAGGAAAGTTAACACGGGGTCCATATGTATATGTAATAAATTACAATCTGATTAAGGTCATATTTGTTTAATTTCATCAGCTTGTAGGTTGTGAAAAGATGCTTGCGGATTGTAACAATCCATAAGCTGGGCACTAGGGGGAAGCAGATACTGGTGTTTTAGCAGTTACAATTTGGCCTGTAGGTTGATTCAAGATGCAAAAAAATAAATAAATAAAGACTGCAATCCACAATCACAATCGTAAGTTCAAACAAATTCAATTTTGCCTTTATTTTTTACTAGCGGGGAGGCACGTGCCGCAGCCACATGTTAAAAAAATAGCGTGAGAAATAGTCATGACTGCTGAAGTATAGCGTAAGAAAGAGTTATGCCTGCTGACGTACAGGACCTGTGGACTCAGCTCTCGGACCAATGGGTCCATAATATTTGACGATTGACGAATTGCTCGCTCGAGCAGCTCGAGCAATTCGTCAATCGTGAAATTTTGTGAACCCATTGTCCGACAGGTGGGCTCACGGATCCTTACATGATTAGCTAGGACTGTTTCTTACAATATACGTCAGCACCTATGACTCTTTCTCACACTGTATATTTTCTTAATACACACGTGCCTCTCTACTAGTAAAAAATAGCAGTTAGTCAAACTCTCCAAGCACCACGGGAACTAACCTCTCGCTGGCCTGCTGGTGCTTGGTAAGAAAAAGAAGCAACAGCAGTTAGTCAAACTCTACAAGCACTAGGGGAACCACCTCTTGGTGGGCGATGGTAAACAATTCCACTTGTCAGAATCAAATCACCACTAGAAAAATTGTATATTCAAAAATACACATCAGTGAGCACTAAGAAAATGAGGCATTCATCTGCTATGGTCTGACCCAATCCGGTCTTTCATAATAAATCGCCAGAGGTGTGCACATGCACAAACTAAGCTCGTGTTTGAAAAGCTACTGGAACTATGATCCTCATATTTTAAACCTAGCCAGCTTCAATGAACACATCATGCCACCTAATTTGAAGCTAAAATACATCGTCGCAGATACAAAAGGCAACGAGAATTACCAAGCAATGAGCACCCTGTACCTTTTTTTTTTAGAAAAAGGAAAGCACCCTGTACCTAAAAGCAATCATAAGCTGTTTTCTTATCCGGATCTGTCCCCATTCCAGGACATTTGCCAGTAGGCACTCGAAAGCATGATTTGAAAGACGTGAGAGACAGTATAAAAGAAGGGAGAGGGAGAGAGGTTAGAAATGTATCATGTGTAACAAAGCTATGGAACGGCTTGACCAATATGGCCGGCCATGATTTCATTATATATGCAAGAGAATAGATTACAAGTCCATGTAGGACAATAGCCATAGTCCGAGTAGGACTCTAAGCTGTGCGTGTATTACTATGAACACTAGAGTCCTATCATGACAAGAGGTATTTCTACATCCCCCCTCAATCACAACTTGCATAACTCTTAGCCACTTGCAAGATTGAGATTGTTACAAAATTCACGAAGACGAGGAGCGGTCTGTTCTTTGGTGAAACCATCGGCCACCTGATCTTTACTTGATATAATCCTGATATCAAGAAGCTTTTGCGCCACTCTTTCACGCACAAAATGATAATCAACTTCAATGTGCTTTGTTCGAGCATGAAACACCGGATTTGAAGACAAATAAGTGGCACCAATGTTATCACACCATAGAATTGGCACACGAGACTGAGAAATGCCCAACTCAGAAAGCACAGACTGAACCCAAATAATCTCTGCAGTGGCATTAGCCAACGCTTTGTACTCAGCCTCTGTACTCGATCGAGACACAGTAGCCTGCTTACGAGCACTCCAAGAGATAAGATTAGAACCATGAAACACTGCAAATCCTCCAGTAGATCGACGATCATCAGAACAGCCAGCCCAGTCAGCGTCGGAAAACGCGGTCACAATATTAGATGAAGACTTAACCATCTTGAGACCAACAGTAATAGTACCACTGACATAACGAAGAATCCGTTTAACCGCTGTGTAATGGACAGAGGTAGGAGCTTTAAGATATTGACAGACTTTGTTAACACTAAAAGCCAAGTCAGGCCTCGTCAACGTCAAATATTGCAAGCCACCCACCAAGCTTCGGTACCTGGTAGCCATAGCACTGTCAAGTGGTTCACCAACTGAAGAACGGAGCTTGTCCGAAACAGAAAGTGGGGTAGGTACAGACTTGCAATCGTGCAACCCAGCTTTGTGAATTAATTCTGCAGCATACTTAGACTGAGTAAGTAACAGCCCATCAGGAACACGAGACACTTCAATACCCAAGAAGTAATGCAAATCGCCTAGATCTTTGAGAGCAAAATCATCTCTCAGCTTGCCCAACAATTTCTGAACAGACACATCAGAGGAGCTGACCACAATAATGTCATCAACATATACGAGAAAGTAAATGATAATACCTCCTCGATTAAAGAAAAACAAAGACGTATCAGCTTTGGAAGCAGAGAAACCAAGCTCTTGCAATTTACCACTGAGACGAGAATACCAAGCTCGAGGAGCTTGTTTGAGACCATAAAGTGACTTGTCAAGTTTGCAAACGCCATCCAAAAAATTCTTATCTTCATACCCAGGTGGTTGACGCATGAAAACATCCTCCTCCAGAACACCATGAAGAAACGCGTTCTGAACATCGAGTTGTCGAATACTCCAATTATTGGACACAGCCAAAGACAAGACAAGTCGAATTGTTGCGGCTTTAACAACAGGGCTAAATGTGTCTTCATAATCAAGACCATAACGTTGCTTGAAACCTTTAGCTACCAATCGAGCTTTGTAACGATCGATAGAACCATCAGCCTTTGTTTTCACCTTATAAACCCACTTGCAATCAATGATATTTTGACCACTTTGAGGAGAGACAAGATGCCAAGTCTTATTTTTCATAAGAGCATCATACTCAGCATCCATAGCATCTTTCCAATGTTTAGATGAGAGCGCATCTTGTAGAGAACTGGGTTCTTGAACCGAACTCATCAGACCATAACGAACAGTGCCATCGGAGAAGACCTTCGGTTTTCGAATGTTGTTCTGCAAACGTGTACGTGGTCCTGCAGGTTCCACACCTGATGCAGTAGATAGCGGTAACGTGGTGGACGGAGCCGCGGAAGATCCCGCCTGAGAATCAGAAGATGGATTGCCATCCGAGTCTGTACCAGCGAGAGGAGCAGGCGAATCCTCAGGAGGATCAGCGATGGACAGAGGAACCGAAGCAGGAATTTCAGTGTCGCCATTGTCATGTAGCCCTGATGCAGAAACAACACCAGTATTCACCGGAAAAATATGAACAAATGATGGATTTTCCTCAGCACTTGGCACTTCAGTAAAAGCAGAACCTGTATGATCATCAACTTGCGACAACAAAGGCTCAGGTAAAACATTAGTCACATGATAATCATCAATATTCATATTCCCATCATAGTTCCTAAGATGTGGAGGGAGTAAAAGAATTTCAGAAGCAAGACGCCGCCCAGCATTAGAAGCCAAGGATGCAAAGGGAAAAATACTTTCGTCAAAAACCACATCCCGAGATATATAAACTCGTCCAGTTGAAATATCGAGACATTTGTAGCCTTTGTGAAGATTACTATAACCAATAAAGGCACAACGTTTGGAACGAAATTCAAGCTTGTGTTTATTATAAGGACGAAGATTCGGCCAGCAAGCACAACCAAATACACGAAGAAAGGAATAATTTGGTTTTTCACCATGTAGTAGAGTCAAAGGAGTGGCAAAATTGATAACACGACTCGGTAGTCTATTAATAAGATAGGTAGCGGTCAAGAAAGCTTCATCCCAAAATTTTAAGGGCATAGATGCTTGAGCTAAAAGAGAAAGACCAACTTCAACGATATGACGATGCTTGCGTTCAGCGGAACCGTTTTGTTGATGAGCATGGGGACAAGACACATGATGTGTAATTCCAATTTTTTGAAAGAACGAATGAAGACGTTGATATTCACCACCCCAATCAGTTTGCATAACAAGAATCTTTTTGTTGAATAACCTCTCAACATATGTTTGAAAATTAAGAAAGACTTGAAAGACTTCCGAACGATTTTTAAGGAGATATATCCATGTAAACTTACTAAAATCATCAATAAAGCTTACATAGTATTGAAATTGACCAACAGACTTTGGAGCAGGCCCCCAAACATCGGAGAAGATTAACTCTAAAGGGGAGGACGAGACACTAGTGGACGTTGGATACGGTAACTGATGACTCTTAGCTTGTTGACAAGCATCACAAACTAAGTTACTAGACTCCCTACTAAAAGACAAAGTATTTTCTTTGAGAATTTTATCCACAATAATAGAAGATGGATGCCCAAGGCGATGATGCCACTGAGACGTAGATGGTTTGACAACATGATGAACTTCAGAAGACACCCGTGGCATAGGATAAAGACCATCACGACAACTACCGCGAAGAAGAAGAGTCTTGGTGTCCAGATCCTTAACACAGAAGAAAGTGGGGTGAAACTCAAGAAAAACATTATTGTCGGATGTGAATTTATGAACAGACACAAGATTTTTGGAAGCCTCGGGCACATGTAAGACATTGTTAAAGGAAAAACTACGTTTGGGAGTATGAATAAGAGATTTACCAATGTGGCTAATAGTCATACCTTTTCCATTGGCTGCATTGATTTGATCATGTCCAGTGTACTGCTCTCGGGAAGTCAGATTGTCCAAAGCGTTGGTAATATGATCTGTAGACCCAGAATCGACGTACCAATTGGTGTCAATCCCATAAGATGAAACCGCAGATGCAGCTGATTTTTGAGGACCACGATTCTGATGCTTTGCTGGAGGAACATAATTCCTCTTGAACCGGAACCAACAGTTAAAGACAGTGTGTCCTTCTCGATCACAGAGTTGACAGACCGGACTATCATCCTGATCTTCAGAGAAATTCCCAGTACCACGACCTCCAGAGGAAAAGCCTCGACTCGAGGATGGAGACCCACGACCTTGCCCAGAAAAGCCACCACTGGCCACGACCAGAAGATGAGCCCCGACCAGAGGAGGAAAAACCACAGCCACCACGACCTCGAGTTGCATTGTTTGCAGAGGAATATAACTGGTTGTTGGATTCACCAAGTTGTTGATTCAGGCGAGCTTCATAGGCAAGAAGTTGTGCATAGAGATCCCTCAATGAGAAATTATCCTTGGTAGCCATAGATGAAACAAACGGATTATAATCCGCGCCTAACCCATTGAGAATATAAGAGATAAGGTCATCGTCATCTATTTTCTTGCCGGCTGTTGCCATCTCATCGGCATAGCCCTTCATCTTAACATAATAAGATGCTGCAGAACTCTCACCCTTCTTCTCTCGAGCGAGTTGAGACCGAAGCTGCAATATCCTCGACTTAGATTGCGACGAGAACATCTGTGTTACAGCAGTCCACACTTCTGAGGCATGTTCAAGCGACGAGACCTGGACCAAAATTTCTTTGGTCATAGAGGAGAAGAGATATCCCAACAATTGCTGGTCATTGGCTACCCATTGAATATATGCAAAGTTTTCCACCACTTCCTTGGTACTTTCTGGCTTTGTAACTTCAATTGTAGGGGCAGGCGCTACTGAAGATCCATCTAAGAATCCGACGAGACGAGCGCCCCTGATAGCCGGCATCACCTGGGCTCGCCACACCAGGAAGTTATCCCGTGTGAGTTTCTCAGACACGGGGATAGAGAAGAGCATGGACGTGGAGGAGGAGCTTGATGAAGCCATGAACACCACGTGCGTTGATCTTCAAAATAGTGCCGACGACTTGCTCGACTGCTTGCTCGACGACTGCAGCGATTTTACTCGATGTGTCGTTGGAGAAGGAGGCTATCTGATACCATGTAAACAAAGCTATGGAACGGCTTGACCAATATGGCCGGCCATGATTTCATTATATATGCAAGAGAATAGATTACAAGTCCATGTAGGACAATAGCCATAGTCCGAGTAGGACTCTAAGCTGTGCGTGTATTACTATGAACACTAGAGTCCTATCATGACAAGAGGTATTTCTACAAGTCGCTCATCTGAAATGACACACGCACAAATTTGGTATTGTGTTTGTGTTTGATTCTTTGTTTAGACATCATGGCTCTCTCCAGAAGGGAGACGAACTAATTAACCCCAAGCCTTTCAGCCACCGTGTGCTTCCTAGCAAATTCTCATGAAATTTCTTACCAATATGATGCACATGAAGTTGGAGCAGCAGCTAGATAAGTGAGTAGGTAAGGTATATGACAAATTGATTTGTTTCTGATGCAACGGACGGCAACAAGGCTAGGGGTAAAGGTTGATTCCTAGTTGCTACATTCAATTTTGCAAGTGACTAGTTTTTTTAGATAAAGGATAAAATCCGGTCTCTGCATACAAGGTTTTGTAAGCTTACAACCGAGGGTAGGGCACAACCGAAACTTCAGCACTTAGGCCGATTACACCAAACAATAAGATAGATACCATAGGTACTAAGGCAGGGAGAAAAAACAGCAATGACAATGAACACTAGTTCTTGATTCGCCTTAGAATGTTCCATCCTGCCTTGGAGTAGAAGTCCATCGCCCTGACTTTGAGGCGGTGACTCCCTGTTCTTAGAGCCTCTTTCGTTTCTTCCTTAGATAGAATTGCCCAACTTCGGATCTGATGCGTTGCTCTGAAAATGACCTGCAAGCAAGAGTTAGGTTTTGATCTTTGAAACACTACATCATTTCGACTCAACCATAAAGCCCAGCAAACCGCTGCTACCCCAATTAGAATTTGATTTCTTAGCTGTCGAGTAAAACCCTTTAACCAGGAATCAAAAAGAGAAGTAAAGCTTTTCGGTGAGGGGAAGCCAAAAGTGATGCTGATCATATTCCACACCATCCTTGCCATATGACAATCAAAAAACAGGTGTTAAATGCTTTCATTTGAATTACAGAAACTACAACTCAAATTTCCTTTCCACTTTCTTTTTGCTAGATTATCCTTTGTCAAAGTTACCCCTTTAACTAGGTACCAGAGAAAGATTTTAATCTTGAGTGGAAGTTTTACTTTCCAGTTAATGCACTACGTATGGGCACTCTCCTCTTTCATCATATCATTATACATAGATTGCACAGAGAAGGTATTTTTGCTTAGGGACCATTTGAAAGAATCCAATTGGTCATCTAGCTGTACATGTAAAATAGAGCCTACTAGCTTAAGCCAATTAGCCATATTGACCCTGACCAGAGATCTCCTGAAAGTAACATTCAATGGGGTTGTGCTCACAACCTGTGCCACTGTGGCCCCTTTGTTTCTGACCAAGCTGTAGAGAGAATGAAATTTCAACATCAAAGGTTTATCTCCCACCCATATATCCTTCTAAAAAGATGTTTGCTGTCCGTTATGAACCACAAATCTTCCTCTTGCAAGAAAATGGTCTTTCACCTCCAGTAAGCCCGCCCAGAATTGTGAATCCCCTTTCTTTTTCTTAACTTGGGACAAAGTCTTGTTGTTTAAGTATTTCTTCTTGAGTATATCTTGCCATAAACCTTTGTTATTTAAGAGTTTAAACAGCCATTTACTCAGCAAGCAAATGTTCTGTACTCCAAGGTTTAAAACCCCCAGCCCCCCAACACTTTTCGCAGTTGTCAGTATACCCCATTTGCTAAGCTTGTACTTCTTCTTGTGGCCATAACATTGCCAAAAGAACCTTGATCTATAGTAATCCAATTTTTTTACTACCCCTTTAGGCACCTTAAAAAATGACATTAGATACATTGGTAAGCTTGATAGTACTGAATTAATCAGCACCAGTCTGCCCCCAAAAGAAAGTACTTTACCCTTCCAACTACTTAGCTTTTTCTGAAATCTTTCCTCAATATCCCCCCAATCTTTTTTGGAGATTTTCCTATGGCTCATCGGTATCCCCAAATATTTAAAAGGCCAGGACCCCTCTTTGCACCCAAATAACTTCACATAATCATTTGCCTTCTCTTTAGTTTTACCAAAACAGAAGAGCTCACTCTTGTGAAAATTAATCTTCAAGCCTGATAATTTTTCAAATGCACATAGCACTTGTTTCAGGTTTTTGGCCTTTTCCAAATCATCATCCACAAATAAAATTGTATCATCGGCATATTGTAGAATTGAGAGCCCCCCTTCCACTAAGTGTGGGACTAAGCCCTCAAAATGCTCTAACCTTTTAGACCTCTCAATTAGTATTGCCAACATATCAGCAATGATATTGAAGAGCACCGGTGAGAGAGGGTCTCCCTGTCTCAAGCCTTTCCTTGTCTAAAAAAAGTAGCCTTCCTTATCATTCACCTTCACACTAACACTTCCTCCTGTCACTATTTGTTCAACCCACTTGCACCATTTTTGTGAAAATCCTTTCATTCTCAGCACTTGCTGTAAAAAGGACCAGTCCACTTTATCATAGGCTTTCTCAAAGTCTAATTTGAGAACAAGCCCATCCATCTTTTTCCTTTTCAATTCATGCAATGTCTCGTGCAACACCACAGCTCCTTCTAAAATGTAACGATCTTGTATAAAAGCAGACTGAGAAGATCCAATGATTTTATCAGCCACTAAGGCCAATCTATTAGCTAGGACCTTTGTGAAAATTTTGAAGCTAACATTAAGCATGCATATTGGCCTATAGTGTTGAATCTTTATGACCTCCTTTTGTTTCGGTAACAATGTGATTACCCCAAAATTTAGGCTAAAAAGCCGAAGGTCTTCCTTACGCAAATCTTTGAACATTGCCATCAAGTCATCTTTAATGAGGTTCCAAAAAACTTGATAAAATTCAGCAGGGAAGTCATCCGGTCCTGGTGCCTTGTTATGCTTCATTTGGAAGATGGCCTCTCTTACCTCTTTTTCCAAAAAGCCTGCTGTCAAAGTGTCATTTTCTATGTCAGAGACTTGGGGTATATCCCCTGTCATTGATTCCAACATAGAAAACTTATTTGTTTCAGGTCGCCCAAACAGTCCCTTATAGTAATCTGTTATATATTTCCTCAACTTCTCCTCCCCTTCTATTATACCTTCCTCTTGCTCAAGCCTAAAGATTCTTGTTTTCCTTCGTTTGCCATTTGCCACTAACTGAAAATACTTGGTGTTATTATCACCTTGTAAAATTTCAGTTGATTTGGCCCTTTGGAACCAAGCAATCTCTTCTTCTCTCAGTAAATGTGCAAGTCTTTCTTTGACGCTTTGTTTTAGATCCATCTCTTGCTGGCTTAACAGCTGAACCTCAGTCTTTTTGTCAAGTTCGTCTGCCTTCCTAAGGAGTTCCTGCTTTTCTCTCTTATAGGCCCCTTTCATGTTTTTTGCCCAACCTCTAAGAAACTGTCTTAACCTTCTGATTTTGTTCTGCCACTTTTGTAAAGGAGTTGATCCCTTATTCTCTTTTGTCCAAACATTTGAGACTAGCTCAAAGAAACCATCATGTAACAGCCAACCAAGTTCAAACTTGAACTGTGGTTTCTTCTGTGTTCAACAAAAGAGGTGTATGATCTGATATTTCCCTGCTTAAAGACACTACCGTGGCTAATGGAAATTTTTGCTCCCATTCTGTGCTCACCAGCTTTTCATAAGTTGGGGATTGTAATGAGTTAGCCCAAGTGAACTTCCTTCCAGACATTTCCAATTCTCTAAGATCCAGGCCATCTATAATTGCATTGAAAAGGAATGGCCATCTGCCATCAAACTTGTTATTGTTCTTTTCTTTAGCATTCCTAATTATATTAAAATCACCTCCAACACACAAAGGTAGCTTCTCTTTGTTGCACGTATGTACAAGCTCAGTGAGAAAGCTCTCTTTGAACTCTGGTTGAGCAGCTCCGTATACAACAACCAGGATCCATTTAAAATCATCCTTCCTATTTCTTAGCCTAAATTTGACAAAAAAAAATCCCCCTCTTCAATACTGCCAATATCTAACACATCCGCATTAACACCTAGGAGAATTCCTCCCGACCTCCCATGAGGAGCCATCCAGTGCCAAATAAAATTTCTCCCTCCACAATAGCTATCTAAAGTAGACTGGGAAAAATCTTTTTTACAAGTTTCCAAAAGAGCAATAAAATCTAAGTTTTGCTCCTTGGAGGATTCAGCCACGAACCTTGTTTTAGCCAAGTCGTTTAGACCTCTGCTATTCCAAAATATTACTTTCATTGTGCACTAAATCGGGTTGTTTTGGAAAGCTTGACCTTACACGTCTTTTTGATGCACGTCTTAGCGTGATGTGTGTTTTTGAAGGTAACAGCCTTAGCCACACGACTTAGGTGTCGGCTGTCCTCCCCATAAACCTCATCTACAAGTTATCCACACAGGTTCCTGATAGCATTAAACTCTACTGACCCAAGATTATCATCCTCACTATCAGCAAAAGGGTTGTTGACATTTTCACATCTTTCGGTTTCAGTTGACCCAAAGCAAAGACCCAGTTGTTCAAAATTAAGAGCAGCAGTAGTAGTGTCAATGGAAAAACTGTGAGTAGACGAAGGCATACCTCCAGAGTGCTCTAAATTTCTCCTTGCCACCCTTTCTTCCGCTCTGGCCAAAGTGTGCTCATCTTTAGATCGCAACAATCTTGGGCTTGAGCGCGTCGGTGAAACCACCATCTCTGCAACATTTGCCTTTTCATTCAACAGACCACTCTCTCCAATGCTACCAGTCACTCCCGCCTCTTCCATCTCTCCCTTGTCGCTTGGGTAATCAACCTTCTCAGCCATAACCTTGTCAGCCACCTCTCCTAAAACTCTGTCCACTGAAACATCGAGAATTTCCCCTGCCTTCTTTAGAAAGAGCATGAACTCTTCTTCTGTCATGTTCTGAACATACTCTTTAAGAGAGCCATAGCGTATCTGGTGGAAACTATCTTCCCGTGGAAACTATGCAAACTACAATCAGAGACGTGAGATCTCCATCCGATGGCACAACAAAGAGGTGAGATATTTTAACAAATAAACCCTCCCACCAATCACTTTCTAATCAGTTTTTTTCTGGACCCCCTCCGCTCCTCCCTGAGATCGATTCCAGGCGCCCGACGCCTGGGCGCTGGCGTCCATCCCGAAGCGACGCCCCAGGCCTGCACTGCAGCGCCGCAAAATAGAACGCGCCGCTGGTGTACTAGAATGTTTAGGCCAGTCTCAGTGGGAGTTTCATGGGCACAATTACCTAGAGTGACACATCATCTAAAGGATGCTTGAAACTATGATGAAACACCCTCTCTCAATGCAAAGTTTCATTTCTTATTGTTCCCTAGGCTACATGCAAGACACAAGTTGTCTAGGTAACTGTGTAGAGATGGTTTTATCACCATGAAACCCATTTAATCTCTCTCTCTTCATTAATATACTGTCACATCATCAAAAACAGTGACATGGCAGCCTAATTAATGCCTATGAACTCTCACTGAGACTGGCCTTATTTGAACTGAACTAGCATTGGTGTGCTACATTTGCAATCATTTTGCATCTAGATTAACTGAGGAAATCCCAGACGATGGCTTTATTGGGTACACTGCTTGATTAACTGAGGAAAAGGATAGAAATTAGTAAATTGCACTAGCACCGCTGCTAAACTGGACACGTCTCTTTAATGACTGCTATGCTTTCCAGAGATCGTCCAGGGGAACTCGTCGATGACAGCGCCCAGGCGTCCAGCGGCAGCGTACCAGGGGAAGGGCGGCGTCCAGCGGCGGCGTTCTATTTTTCGACGCTGCAGTGCAGACCGATCGACAAGCCTGGGGCGTCGCTTCGGGACGGACGCCAGCTCCGATCCCACGGAGGAGCGTAGGGGTGCAGACAAAAACGGATTACAAGGTGATTGGTGGGATGGTTTATTTGTTAAAATATCGGATAAAGATCTCATGTCTCTTGTAGTTTGCATAGTTTCCACGAGAAGATAGTTTCCAACGAATATGCTGCCGACTAATATACATTTTAATGATCCCCTGCATTTAAATTTTTGGCATAGAGTAGACTCTTGCTTATAAATCCTTTAACTTTGTGGGAGCAAACGCTAGAACCAACTCTAAGTTGTTGTGAGATGCCATATAGTAGTAAAAAAAGAGCTATTCATGCTGTGACATGGTAAAATGAAATCTCAGAGTTCTGCTTTTGAAAATCTAAAAGCAGGACAAGTTCCTCTATGGTTTGCATATGTCCTATCCCGAGCTTCTGTGTCTCGTATTAATTTATTTTTCTTCCAAGGCTGGCGTTGAAGGAGAGCAGCGCACACACTGAAAGGCCCTGGAAAATGAGTCCTACCAATTTCAGGGAAAAACTCGACATAGCCCCTCCTGAGACTTGAACGGTAACTGAAAGTCCTCGTCTGCCTGGTTTTGCGCTGCAGCTCACTCTGATCAGTCTTCCTCCCCTTTGCGGCGGACACTAGTGACGAACAGGTTTGAGGGCTGCCCAGGGCCAGAAAATGCCTTATTGCAGGATCTGGAGTCCTGAACCTGTAAAGGGACATGTGAAACATTATGTAGCATTGTGCGTAAATAAACATTCACTCTGCACTCTGGAGCATGCCCCCGAGTCATTTTGTTGTGCGTATAAAATTTGTTCCCTCCTCTTGTAGGTTTTCAATTTCTCCGAACCGTTACGTTTAAGCACTCAATACAACTAGCATAGTGCTACTCGAGTTCGTCATTGGATCAGAGTTTCACGGATGTTCTGCATCTTGCCAGCTGCTGAACTACGAGAAGGGTGACACAGCAGCAGTTTAAATTCAGGAAGTGTGTGCAGTTATGAATCGCCGCGCAAGAGCAAGCTAAGGAACAGAGTGTTACCACACAAATTCAAGATGATGAACTTGTCACGTCCCAAAACCCATGAACGTGTTTAACAAGTGATCACTAGTACATAATCATTATTGGAGCATTAACAAGCATCATTAGCACTTCATTGTATTGATATTCCTATGTATGTTTTTGTGCACTTGTGAAGGAAGTTGAATTTTTGCTACATGAGTTGGCTTGCTGTTATTTTATTTAAATACTAGGCTGTTAGTGTGATTTTTGGTAATTTTGGTAGAATTTTTAGGGGCTGTTTGCTGGGCTTAAAAATCAGTGCTAGTTTCTTCAAGAGGCTTTTTCTCTTTTTGAGTGTGGGCAAACCGAAGCGTTTCTGGGGGTGATTCAAATTCGAAATGCTTGCTTGTGTTTTTAGCTTTCCAACAAGCATTTATTTGCAATTTTTGGACCTCGGGAAGGTGCTCATTTGAGGGCTCAAAGTTTAATATCCGGGAAAATTTCAAAATCACGCGGGCCCCACGCGCCCCTCTCTCTTCCCTCTCTCCCAGTCACGCCCGCGCGCGCTGGTTGGCGAGCAGAGCTCGCCTGCCACGTCGCCGCCGGCCATGGGGCGAGCCCCCAGGATCTCGCGGCCGCTCCTCCGCTCCTTGGTCTTTAAAACCCGACCCAGAGCCCCTCTAACCCTAGCCGCCCCCTCCTCCTTTGACCGCCGGCCACCTCCCTCGCCGCCGGCCTTCGCCGGAGAAATTCGTCGTCGTCGGTGAACCATTCTCCAATTCCTTTCGCGTGGAGCTCCTACGCGTCGTCCTTAACATTTCTAGCATCTTCTTCCTCAGGTTCGGCCGTCGTGGAGGCCGTATTTCGTCGTTCCCCGCCGGCAACCATTGGAGCACCTCGGAGCTCCGCACGGTCCGGCCTCCTCCGACCTCCTCCGCCCGAGCTAAGCACGTGGTGAGCACCGCCGTGGACCGCCGCTCCTTCCCCGCCCCCGCGCCCTCCTTCTCCCTCGCCGCCGCCGCCGCCAGCGCCGCCGCGCGCCGGCCGGCCGCCGCCGCCCGTGGGCGCGCCGCCTCGGCGCCTCCCCGGCCACCTTTTGGGCATGTAGAGGTGCGGCTCGTAGTTGTGAACGCGTAGGGACAAACCTCACCGCCGGTCGTCGCTTCTCCGGCGAGAAAACGCCGGTCAAATGGCCGCCGGTCATGTGTTGACCATGGGGATGAGCTCGGGGACCTAGGATTAGAAGGTGGGAAAAGTTTAGGGGGTTTTCCATAAAGTGCAGGGGTTGTTTTGTGAGAAAAGGGTAGATCTGCGAGGTTTTCTTTCTTTCCAGGGGCTGTTTCGCGAAGTGGTTTTTCTATTTTCGGTTTTCCTTTTCGTTTTAAAGGCTGAAACTTGTTAAATGCATAGAAAATCGTAGGAAAATGCTAAAAATATGAATCCAAGTTTGTTGGAACTGTGGGAATGTGCTCTGTCCAAGAAAAATTAGTATGCTCCAGTTCCTGTGTTGTATTTTGCTCTATATTTTATTTTGTGAAAATCTTGTTTAATGCTTAGAGGTTGATATATTGCTCAATAAATTTTGGCTCCACCGTAGTTTTACTCCTTGTGGGATGCTCAGTTTATATCTGAACTTGAACCCTAGGGTTTATTCACGTTTTAGCTGAGTTATGAGTTATATTGTGTTTGTCATGCTGAAAGTTGTTTTTTTTACTAAACTGAGCTGAAAATAGATAAAATAGTGAAACCAATTTTGTTGGTCTTGATTCACTGCCTAGATGCTAGGAAAAATAGGCTCACTGTTTTATTAAGTCTCAAATTGGCTTTGATGAATTAAACGCTTAATTCATGCTTTAAATTTATTTAATTAATGCTACGTCATAGAATAAGTTTTTATGGTGAATCCAACTCGTAAATCTCTATCTTGCAGTGCCCTGTCTCTTTGATTTTTGGTTTGATTTATGCATGCCTCTAGCTTTGATTTTGGCTTTATCTTGCTTACTAGTACATTGCTTAACTTGAGTTGCTCTTTTATACATTTGAATTTGTTTGGTCAATGTTGTTAACTTCATGTGAAGTCATCATTATATTCTTGGTTGCATGCATCCATTCCTACTCATGTCATGACAATTGCACTCATAGCATCATCACTAATGCATGCATGCATTTCATTCTTTTAGCGACCGAAGTGCCGGAGAGCGAGTCCGTTGAGCCCGGATCCGAAGTCGTCGAGGAAGAGTTTGTCGAGTCGGAAGAAAACCAAGGCAAGCAGCTCATATGTCCTATCCTATGATTTTCTTAATTAATATTATGCCGCTATGGGTTGCATGTGGGTTTAGTTGCATTAGAATCCTATCTTTAAGCCTTCCTTGTTTTTATACCCTTCCTTGTCGCTCGTGTAGAAAAAGGGGCTCTTACTAATTTAATTTGATTAATGCTTAGATGCTTAGTTTTGGTCTAGTCAACTTGGGAGGGATGGGCTATAGGCTAATCAACTTCGTCGCCTTTACTTTGGTTATTTAATAATGAGCAATGTTTATGAGTATGTTAAAGTTGAACGCGAGACTTGAACGGGAGATAGGGTCACGAGAACGGAGTCTTGGTGACATAGCCCGTTTGAGTTGGTTAAGGCCCGTCCGATTGTGACGTTGGTTTGAGTACCATTTTGTGCTACCGTTGTCCAATTATTGTTGGGTAAGCCCTTTTTTCGATTGTTGTCTCGATCATTGGGGCACGGTCCTAGATACGTGGCTTCGGGCTATGTAGAGGGGTTCTAGGGATGTCCCCGGTGGACCTAGAGCTCCCTCCGCGTAAGCTAGGCGTGGACTCCCAACGTTTGGGGCTTATTGGGAAGGGTTGACGTGAGTTCATTCTCGTGTTGAGCGGGTAAAGAGTACAACCCTTGCAAGGTTAAATCAATTCGAATTGCCGCGCTCTCGGTTATGAGCAAGCTCACTCCCATGGATCTCTCGTAGAGTTACCGTTGGTTATATTTGTTCTTGTCATATGTTCATGCTCTATGTTATCACGATATAATTCTTGTTTCAACTAAAATATTGTGTGGGCTTGGGCAAGTTAAGTAAAATGAACTAGATGCTCATAGGTTCATCATGCTTATGGTTAAAAATTAAGGATGTGTCGCTTAGGCTTTTGCTAAATTTTATTTAACCTTAAAGCCTAACCTTGATATATTCTTGCATGGTGCTAAATATTTTCCTTGCGTAAGTCTTGCGAGTACCCCACGTACTCACGTTGCTTTCAAAACACTAAGTTGCAGGTGAACCGGAGCTTGTGTTTGGTTACTTTTCCCCCGCCGATCCAAGGGTGGGTGATGAGTGATTAAACTTGTTGTGACGTGTGGCGATGGTGTTTTGGGCAACAACACCATTGTTTATTTTGCGTTTCTATCGTTTATCCGCTGCGTTTTACTCCTACCGTCTAAGTTAGAGCTTGGAAGAACATGAATTCACTTATGTTTTATGTTGTCTTGTTGAGAGCTTAAACTTGTTACCTTTGCTCTCTTTTATTTCTTGTTGAAACCATTTATGTAAGAATTTGTAACTTAATTGTGAAACCATGTCGTTTAAAATTGCTCTTTATGGTTCATTGTGATGATGTGATTTGTAACGGTGGGTGTGCTCGATCTTGGGCGTACGTGGAACACCTACCGGGACTACCGGGTTTGTACTCGTTTGAAGTGAAATTGTAAGAGGCCGTCGATCTTCTAGATGTGGTTTAGTACTTGAATCGTCGAAAGGCGGCTAAGTACTAACCCTCATCTCGATGAAACGGCTAATCGTTCACTTGAGCCGAGTGCAAATTGGGCGGTTCTTACAGAACTCACTCAAAGATGCAAATACGAGCTATCGATCATCACAAACAGGAGCAAGGTTATTTCAGTCAAACGTGGTAAATCTTACTCATCCTGACAATCCGGTTGAAACAAGCACAGAGCGCGACAATCCTGACAGATATCTTCAAAATGATATCTTAGTCCAACGGGATAAACGTTGTTTCGCCTGAAATCTGCATAACATAGAATGCCCTACTGTCATCGAATATCATCTAATCCAAAAACTGTGCCATCAATTCAGCAACATCTTTGTTTGAATTAACTAGTATGGAACAAGGTACAAACTAAGAGCTCAGTGAAGATGGCATGACACTAGTGACCCAGAAACGCAAGGAAGTGAGCTGATCTGCGATGCTGATATCTTCTCTCACCGGTCACCACCCTGAAATATAAACAAAAAGGGTACTTATTAGCATAGTTCTAAGTGCCCAGAAATCAAACAAATTAGGTTTCTGTGGAAAGAAGCTGAGCAATTTGTATGTAAAACCAAACTAGATTGAAAGCAGAACATGGATCCCATGTACGTGGTCTTTACAATTCAATAGTGCCAAATATCATTCATACTTCCATGGACTGAAAGGTTTCTCTAGCAACTCGTTTCATTGGAAAAAGATCATCAAAAGATAAAATTAAGATAGACCGAATTATGTCACATGGGCAAATTGCTTAACAGAAGCATCTTTTACCTAACTTAAAAAAGACTGTACATGACACATTAGCAATCATATAAACAGAAAGAAGAAGAGTAAATAACACATAATTGTACAAAAGTTTATTGATACCATAATATCCTTTCATCTACAGTTCTTTCACCATCTAAGTAACCAAATTGATAAGATAGTCAAATTGTAACACTGTTCTCCTAGTCTGCAAAGATATGTGAACCTTAACTCATCCTAAAATTCTAGGAAAAATAAGTTTATAGATCAAGAGTCATAAATTGGCACATAACTTCTCTCGTTTCAAAATGGGCTTGCTGCTCTACAATTCTGAATGGAGATCCATATCTACTGAGCCAAGGAAAAAAGGCAAAAAAAACTAAAGACACATGAAGGTACGAAATGGAAGGGACTCACGACTATTTGTGCGTAACTCTTATCAAATGCCAAGGTGGAAACATTTCATTGATTCGTTCGAATTATTAAGTGCCAAAATGGCAAGTCCAGAGAATAGCTATTTATTTCAGATATACTTTGCACCTTACATATCAGCATGTAATTGTCATATGAAATAAAAAGAACAAAATAATTGCTGTTTTAAATAGCATCATTACCATTCAAGTTGCAACCATAAAACCTCTAGAAAATATAAAGGTACTACTATTTCTATTGAGTTTATTCCTTATTTGGCCCTAGAAAAATTGTTGGTTCCTTCCTTGGCCCTCTAAAATTTTTCCTTCCCCATTTGACCCTGGGGACAAGTTTCATTCCTCATTTGGCCTTCCACTTGATTTTTCATCCATTCACCGTTAAGTGCCCTATGAAAAGACAAGAGTCCCCCTGGATGGAAGTGGGCCCCACCTACCACCCTTATCCTTATCTCCTCCTTTCTGAGTTCTTCATCACAGCCGCCGACCGCGCCTCCCCGCCGTTCCGAGCCGCCGGCCGCCCCTCCCCTTCCTAGCTCGCTGCTCCACGCTGCCGTACGTGCTTGGCCCGACGCTCCGCGTCGCAGTGCCGCCAATCACGCCTCCCTGCCGTTCTGTGCCGCCGACCACCCCTCCCCGCTGTTCTGCGACGCGGTGTAGCGGCCTCCCCTTCCTCGCCGTTCTGCGCCGCTGCACGCCACCACGTCGTCGGTCGCTACTTGCTCGTCGCGCCGCCACTCCCCCCGCTCGTTTGCGTCGTCACAAGATCCGCCCGCACCGTCTGTCCTCCGCTCTCTTCCGGCTGCAGAGGTCGTCCTTGCCCCTCCACAACCGTGGGCGAACGGGTCGCGGACGAGTTGACGTCGGAGCAGCATAGGCACAAGGCGGCGCAACGGGGAAGGATTGGATTGCGGCCTCCTCTGGCCGGAGCGGCGCAGGTAGAGGGTGGCACGGCGGGGAAGGCGGAGGGCGGCACGGTGGAGAAGGTGGAGGGCAGCGCCACGGGGGAGGAGGCAGAGGGCGACACGATGGTGGTGGCACTGGACAGTGCTGACGATGCCCAGCCATGGCTCGGTCCTGGTCAAGACCATGAGAGAAAAGAGGAGAGGAGGATAAGAGTGGTCAGTGGGGCCCACTTCCATCAAGGGGTACTCTTGTCTTTTCATAGGGCATCTAACCGTGAATGGATGGAAAATCAAGCGGAAGGCCAAATGAGGAATGCAACTTATACCCAGGGCCAAATGGGGAAGAAAAAATTTTAGAAGGCCAAAAAAGGAACCAGCAACTTTTCTAGGGCCAAATAGGGAATAAACTCATTTCTATTTGCCAGATTTCAGATGTCTGAAACGCATAATTATCATAAAAGAGCAGAAGTTTCTAAACTTTTTGAGCAACAGTACAGATAAAATAATCACAACAGTTCCTGAATCCAAGCAGCAGTCAAACAGCATTGAAAATTCATAACCTAGCCCAAAATCCATTAAAGTAAGCATAAAACTCCCCCACCTTTTTTTAAACACTAATCCAAAACTATGGAACAAAATTTCCACCTCAAAGCACAGTATTAAACATGTTCTTAGATAAAAGAACACATCTAGAGCACTTCAATTGTACATAATATTAGCAGCAGCCTACCAAAAGCCAGTAGGAAGTTACAGCAAGCTAAAAGGCTCAGTTGCGCCACAAGTTACAGCAAAGCAAAGCCTAAAGTCCATGAAACTCACGATTTCTGGAGTTAACAAACTGAGAAACAAAATAACTAAAGCAGGTCTTTAAATTCACACATCATTCAAAAGGCATTCAAAGTTTCAAACTTTGTTATATTAGAAGCGTAGCCCAAGTGGTATCTATAATTACTACAAAGTACCCCCTTTTGAGAAAAGAAAAAATAAATTCATGTAACCAAACTGCAATGTGCAAAGCAAAGTCTAAAACAGGTACCCAAAAGGGATAAATGGAGAAATTAGCTTGTACCAAATATAAGTCTAACACAGCCAACAGCTACTGGAACGCACACTATCATCATTAGTAGGATCATCAAGCTTGCATATGAGCTAATTTGATATTCCAAAATTGGCTTCCATGTTTCAAATTTTGCTACATTGACACCACCATTATCTTGCCGCTTTGTGAGTAACTATTGAAAATCCCAAAACAAAAGGACATACTTGCTCCCCTAACTACTACTAGATACTATAACCCAAATGTGCATGCATCATACCATTCAGAAAATCACATAATAAAAATACTGAATGGAGCATTTGATCATGCAAACACATAACTGGCCTAAATACAGCTTGCTAAAAATACGGCCCGGCGCCAGCGGTGGCAGGCGAGCGTCGCGCGGAGGAGGTCGGCGGGGGTGAGGCTGCGGAGGATGGCGTGGAGGATTTCCTCCGTAAGGTCAGCGACCGTCGTCGCGTTCAACGCCGGCGCTGGATGCGGCGGCGGAGGGTGGGCGGCGGCTGGGGAAGCTAGGGTTTGGGCCTTGCAGCCACGGCATTTCCCTTTCGGCGCCATGAGCCGGAAGAGTGATGGGACGGGGTTGGTGAGGGGAGGTTTGGGGCGATGGAGAGAGAGCAAGCAGTAGCAGACCGACAGCTGGAGGTCACCCGCTCCGCCTGCTGCTTGTGAAAGGAGAGGACTTGCTGCTTGTGACCTTTTCGTACGTTTGGTTCAGCGGTTCAGGTTCGCTTTTTCTGCTTTTCTGGCCAAACAAGTTGAGAGGTGTTCCTTCTCAAGGCCGTGTTTAGTTGGCCATCAAAATTTTTTCCACCCATCAAATCAAAGAGAATCTTATATGCATAAAGTACTAAATGTAGACGAAAAAATAATCCATTACATGGATGGAGTGTATGTCGCGAGACGAGTCTAACGAGCCTACTTAATCCACGATTTGCAACAGTAATGCTACAGTAACCTTCCGCTAATTCTTAATTAATTACCCTCTAATTACCCGTAATTAAATTTGTCTCGCGATTTGCTGGCTAGATCTGTAATTAGTTTTACCAATAGTTTACGTTTACTACTACTAAATGGTAAATTTCCTTTGATGTGACATCCCAAAATTTTTTCACACTCCCATCTAAACACTGCCAAGTGTTCCGATCATCTTTAATACTACACTGGGTTGGCTTTGTCAAGCCTAACACAAGCAATTTGTTGGGCTGGTTCAATAATATTCTCTAAGAAGAATAATCCGCTCAGTTAGGATGATAAGCCCAAACGAACCGCGTGATCACGTTGGTGGTGATTGTTTCGTCCTTAGTTAGCCCACCTCCAAAGGGAGCCAAAGTCGTCGGCTGAAATAATAATGTTAGTACCTATTCATACTAGTAAGGTTATACAAAATACATGGTTAGGACTTAGAGCTAAACTGACATACATACAGGGAGAATACCTATCACAGGTACTGTTTGAGACGGATATCTTTCATAACTCATACACTATACGTAAACGTTGGGATTACAAGGAACATTACTATCCGATGGATCCCGCTATTGACGACCGTTAAATCTATTTTATATTAATTTTGACCGCCAACATAGTTCAGTCAAAGAGTGAACCATAGCTATAAGACCTTAATTTAACCCATTCCACAAGCTTTGGTCTTTATTTGATACAGGTAATAGGTGGACCAAAAGTGAACCAAAACCGGGCCAGAGCCGGTTCGGCCGACCCTACTTGGTTTGCCCAAACTGGCACTTACAACAATCCAGCTTAGCTTCAGGCACATGCAGAGAAACACATCAAGGATCAATCCTAGGCATTGGGTGTAGGTTGGTGTGATCAAAGGAACCAAATGTATCTCACTTGGTGTGGAATATGGGTACCCAATGGCCCCTCACTAACCAGGATGTCAGTCGGCCTGGGCCCACGTCTGACAGGAATGTGGGCCGACCCATGGCCCGACCCACAAGACAGCCCGAACTTGCCGGACAAGACTACGAAGACTTAGCCCACAAGGCGTGTGGTGCGACACCGGGACCCCACGAGATATGCGCAGCCTAGCTGGCAGATCGCGCCCGGATATCTTAGAGTTCATCAATATAAGACACCACCGAACACAGGATATAGGGTTTGTGCCTCCCGGCTGCCTGAACCTTGGTATAAACATTGCATCTCCTATGTTGTCGGACATGGAGGCCTAGGACCCACAAGGACGCAGGAAGAACTTCAAAGGAGGATATGTCAACGAGTAGAGACTGTGGCACAAGGCGACAACAGGACGCTACGGGATATGGAAACCAGTCGATATATGGAAAGCACTTGCATAGCGAGGCTTGCTCGGGTTACTACTCGAACTAGACTAGGATTCCACTCTTGTAACCCTGCCCGCCAGTATATAAGGCTGGGCAGGGACCCCTCTCAAAACACGATCACGATCAGGATCAACGATCCATGAGAGACGAATTCAATTAGTCTTATTAAAACAACAACTAGATCGATAGGGCAAGCTTGTACTGATATTCACACTACTTAATGCAAGATCAACAATAGGACGTAGGGTATTACGCCTAGTTGGCGGCCCGAACCTGTATAAATCTCGTGTCATGTAACCATCGAGTTCCTGATTTTACGAACACTCCACCAAAACTCTACTACCTAGGGATACCCCTCGATGGGGTTGCTGGTAAAACACCGACATCTTGCGCGCCACGTAGGGGTGTTCGTCAAGAATCCCATGAAAATTCGACGACTTCAAAACATGACAAGATGGTCCGGGAAGGCGCGGCTTGTTGGCGGTCGATATCCATGACTTTTACCGCCAACATTTCTCCGGATTTCATGCTCATATAGTGATAATCATGCTACTATCATTTATACTAATGAGTTCCACAAGTTTTGTACAATTTGTGAGTGAAGGAGCAAACTGGAAAAATGGAAGGCCATTTGGGCTCAGGGCCAGGCCGGCCGGCCTAGCCTAGGCCGGCCGGCCCACTTTTTCCTCTTTTGGCCACGACGTTGATCCACAAGTTTACTAATGTATCAAGGATGATCATGAGCCGTGCAATTGATGTCGGTTTGATCAATGGACCCGGAAGGCCTAGGGTGGGATAAACATGGATTGAAGGGTCCACAACCTAGGATTCTTGGACAGCTTCAACTGAACGCAACAACTACCGACTTTAGGACATCATCCAGGCCGTCCCTGCAAAAGTCGGTGCCACTTGGCACCAGGGTGTGGGGACCCCTTATCCAAAGGTTCCCTAAGTATCTGTATCAGGTCCTGGATCGGCCATTGATACAGATCTTATCATAGATTAGTATCAGAAAGGTAAATAACGTATATTTGAAATAGATTTTAACACCGTTTTTGACTAGCGAAGAGCGGTTAGGCACTTCATTCCTCCACCGGAATGGGCTGCAGCGCCATCTCGCCCTGGAGACTTAAACCTGTATGACAAGGAAGGCAAGAGTGAGTATTCAAAATTGAATACCCAGCAAATCCCACAAATTCAATAATATGTCAATTTAAATTAAAGTTGAGGGTTGGTCCTGGAGGGGCACTTCCTCCCTGCCAGTCCCAGTATATAAGCCCCGAACCTGACCAACGGTACCTTCGCCGTTTCAGGTTCCCCGTACAGAAACAGTAAATCTAATCATCGGGGGCTTTGACTGAGTGGACTCTTGCCGGAGTCGCGGCTATCCAGATAGATTCTACACTCTGCAGAGGTCGTACTTATCTACCCCGCATTCAGTCTGTTCCCTCCTTCGCGAAAGGCGGGCGTCAACCTACGAGATTCGTACCCACCGGTGACCATCGCTGGGCAGCATTCCCTAGGTCCAGCCACGTGTATACTGGAGGCTAAACAGGGGCTACTAATCATCCGCCTCGCGGATATCGACCCGGGTTTTTGATGAGCTCATCGGGCCTCTGGCCCCCAGGGTCTCTGACCCTATATCCTAGTCAACCCGTGCCGCCCAGTCCCAGCCCTCTGTCTGGGGCTGTCTCCAGTATACCCGTTTCCCGACTTGGCGCGTGCTCGACCCGGCACCGGGCGGTCCCAGTTCGCCGGTCAGCACTCTGCGCCAATCATACGGCTTCCTTGGGATGGATTACTAGGTTCGGCTGGTGGGGTGTGAATCAAGGCCTCACATAAATAGGCATTCCCGAAGGCTATGCCTTTTTGGCATGTGAGGTTGTACTGGGCACTAGAAAGACTCTCCCGTGAACCGGTCCTTAGCTGGGATCAGAGTGGCTCAGAATACCCTTCCTTGGGATTTCCTTCCACTCCCAATCAGCATCCTAAGCCTACAGCGATGCTGGGCATACCCTCCGGTCATGCCCCTGTAGCTTATGCTGCACATAAAGTAAACTTTAGTGTTTAAAGTGATATTATTGGTGAGACTTGCCTTCATTGTCGATCCTTAATCGTTCCTTACGCGGGCGTGCATCGTATGTTGACCGGGCTGGGCTTCAGGCCTTCTGGAGCTTCAGCGTCTTGTCAGGGCCCGGTCATGCTATCGATAAAACACATAAAATAACAATCAGTATAACAATACATCAATCAAATCGTAAAAGGAAAAGGAATAGAAACAAGGCGGGGATGCAAAGGATTCTTCTAACGGCTGGGATTGGATTAATAATCCATTAATTATATAGAATAACCAATGGATTAGAGGATGGAAATGTGGAAGGGAATTACTAAATAATTCCTTGGAAGATGGCTGGAATGGTGATTATCGACATCTCGGAATTTACATAGATTCCTAAGGAGTAAACCTCGAATAGCCGATATAGATTTCTAGAGAATCCTTATCCGTCTTTTGGGGCAACATGATGGCTAGGGTTCCAATGAATCCTAGGGGTTTACAAACGATCGGTTGGACGATGGGGTTTTGGCGGGGTTAGGGCTTACACAGGCGGCGTGACGACGGGGTTTTGGTATTAGAATGGATAGGCTAGGCTTGATATAAATATTAGGGAAGTAAGCATATAGAAATGCTTAGATTAATCCCTAATATTTATGGGAATTTTCTGGGGATTTATCGGGTTAAGACAGAGAAAGGGGGATTTTCTGGGTATACCGAGGGAGGCTTTCTACTGGTTAGAAAGAAGCTTATTTGGATTTGGGCTCTAATGACTTGTTAAAAAGGATTGGATGGCACTAATAGGCTTAGGAATATTCCTAGGATTTTTGGGTATTTTTGGGGAATTTTTGGAATAAGGGAAAGGCTCTAAATACACTTGCGTGTACACTTACCGGGTGCACGTAGCAATTTCTGAGTGGCTGGCGCGGAGGGGTGGGCCGGCTGACGTTGGCTGGTGGGGCCCGTCATGCGCACTGTTCGGCGCACCGGGGGCGTGGACGCGGTGGACCATGCGCGTCCGGTCAGTGGTCCACTGGACCACGTCCACCTAGCGCACGGACACCCGGGGCGCCGTGCGCCTGCGGTCCACGCGGACCAAGTTCACGCGGGCGGGGAGGCGCCTGGCCCCACGTGTCAGCCATGGCCGCCTGGCCTTCTTCTCCCCCCATCTGCTCCTCTGCTCTTTCATCGGGCAGGGGAGGGGGCCCAGCGGCCGGCCGGATGCCGGCGGCCGGTGAGGAGCGGCGGCGGCGCGCGGCGACGGGCGACGCAGGGTTGCTGGTGAAGTGGCTGACGTGGCAGCAGGCAGCAACAGCGGTGGCAGCTTTGGCGCAGGGGCAGCAGGCGGCGACACGGGGCGGGGACGGCGCGGAGGGGGTGCGGCGGTGCGCCGCTTGCCGGGGCGACTGGGGCGGCGGTGGCGCAATTGGGCGCCGCAACGGCGCTGACGGCGGCGCGGCCACGGCAGGCAGCGCGCATAGCGCGCAGCGGGGTAGGGGTGTGGACGGCGCACGACGGCGCGATTGTGGTGGAGAAGGAGGGGGAGGTTGGCCGCGGGAGGGGGAATGCCGGAGCTTGATTTGGCTCGGCGCTCGGGTGCGGGGAGGAGGTGAAGGGGGGGCGACCTCCATTTATAGGCGAGGGAACACGCCGAGGAGCACGCCACGTTGCGGCGGGAGTGAGGCCGGCGACGCCCTTGCCGGAAGGGGTTAGCGCCGCACCAAGCTCGCCGTGGCGGCCGGCGGTGAAGACACGCGGCTGGCTTGAGCTGGAGGGCTTCATCCTGGCCAGGGGGCGCACATCGGGCGGCGGTGGCGAGCCCGTAGGGGGCCAAGCCTACGGCGCCGTAGGGCGCCGGCGAGGCCACTTCGGGCGTCATCAATGGCGCTCGGGTGGTTGGCCGTTGGAGCCCTCAACGGTGGCCGGCCGGACACGCGGCAGTCGCGATCCGTGTGAGGCCTGCCCGTGCTTGGATGCAGGGCATCCGACGGTGGGGAAAGGCGTGATAGTGCGGCCGTGCGGCGGGGCAGAGCAGCCGGCGGCGGCGCTCAGCGGTGACGTCAGCGCGGCGCAAGGAAGGAGAAGGCGGCCGCGTGGGCTGGGCGGAGCGACTGGGCCGGGAGCGTGCGCGTGGCCCGGGGTGCGAATGGGCCGCGGGCGAGGCGAAGGCGCGTGGGCCGCACGCTCGCAGGCCAAGCGGAAAACGAGCCGGGCTGCGAGTCTGCTGGGCTGGCGGGAGGGAAGGGGAGGAAGTATAGGCGAGAGCGGGAGTTGGAGGGGGAAAGATGGACTTTGCGGCTGGGCTAAAGGAATGGCTGGGCCGAAATGGGGGGTTTTGGCCGGTCTACACTTTAAACGATTTTCTATTTGTTTAAAAAGGGTTTTTGAAAGGAATTTGTATTCAAATCTAAACCAAACCTTTTCTAATTTGATTCTAGAGTTTTAAATACCAAGTTTAGCATTCGAGTTAGAAATATCCCTTTATTTTCCCCTTAGTTATCTATAGTTTGTTATTTACATTTATTTCTTTAATTCCATAATTATTCCGATAAATCTACGGATTAATCTAAATAAATCCTAATTAATTCCTACTTAATTTTGAGGGTGTCACAGATCTACCCCACTTAAAGAAATCTCGTCCCGAGATTTAGGCTGGAAAGAAAGACTAGGGTTTTATCCTACTTTTCCTTAGTCGGCGACAAGGATTTCCAACACCGGTCGAAAGGAATTTCTTCTTCTCTTTCAAACTTCAAATTCTTCTTCCTTTTAAGATTTTGTTTCTTATTTCCATATGTGGGAGTACGATCGTCGATTCTTACTTCCATTACTCACGAAGATATCCAATCAATTTCTGTCGTACTCAGGATGACTTGATGAATTACTTTTCCTGAGTTGTTTTAATCTTCAAATTCTTGAGGTCAAGTATCCTTTTCTTCATTTGGGTTACTACCCCACTTAAAAGGATCAACTCAGGATTTCCGTGATCGTAATCTGAGGTTTTCTTTTCCGAATGGAGGTGTCTGTTTTTAACTTGAATCCTCGGATTTCCATATCTTCTTAGGGTTTTTATCCAAATCTCTTATCCCAGTTTTTCCTTGACTCGAATGTATTCATGTTGTACCTTACTATTTCTTCACATGTCCTATTCTTGGTCATTGGGATGGTTTTTTTTTTACCTGGGTCTCTTTTTGGTTAACTCTCAATTTTCTTTCATCGTTTAAGAGTATCAGTTTTTCCCTAGGTTCTCCCGGTGGTAAGCGTCGTCTTTTCTTTGTCCTTTCTTTTGACGCTTTTATCCTTCTGGGTTCGGGAAAAGTTTTGACGGCTGTTAGAGTTGTAGCTGCTCTGGTTTCTTTGAAAAGAGTTTAATAAAAACTCCAGGGTTACCGGGCGGGGCAAGGTATCCAGGAGTGATAAACTTGGGTGACCACTTCTCACCAGAAGATTTGGTATGGTGATTCTTCTGGTATTTTGAGAAGTGTCTCCTTCCAGGATGGATAGGTAGTTTTGGATCTTGGGTTGATGGGTTTGCTAATCATTCTTAGTGGAATTTGGTTTCCAAATCTTTATGCAGTGATTTTCCTGCCAAATCACTCAATTATTCCACTAAGATTCTTTCCTTATGTTTCGTCTATCAGAAGCGGGTTGTCTTAAATTTTCCTAGGGGTGTAGCTAAGGCTGAGTAGTTTATGGCTGGGATATTTGCTTAGAATGGTTATTTCAGGGAACGAACCTGGTTTAACCATTCCTTAGATAGGGTGTGATGGGATGGTCCTATTGGGTGTTCGAGGATTTGTCTCTTGGGGAGAGATGATGGTCATGGCTAATCTTATGAAAGTTTGTTCGGCCATGACTTCAGGTAGTTATGGTAGCTAAGAGGGGATGGTTGGAGTGTGGCAAGTGATGGGATAATTCTCAGGGGTGGTTAGAGAGTTCTTAGTTATGGAGGGAAAGCGAGTGTGACTGAGGAGCATATTTCTTTAAAGAAACTTGCATGCCTCAGTGATCTGCAAGAGTTAAAGTAGTTTTTCTAGTATGAAGGGGGATTTCTTGGCTTGGAGGTGGGTGTTCTAAAGGAATGATCTTGATGGACCATTTCCTTTGATGAGGAAATGATTTCATGGGGTGGATGAAGACGTGTCTTTAGAGTGAAGGGTTGCAGTTAGATTTTGGATAGTTATTCTCAGTGATGGGGAAAATAATCGAAGGATGATAGTTTGACGGGGTTGTGATGAAGTAATATTCTCAGGTTAGTCCTGAGGTTTTCGTGGACAAATGACGGAGGAGGGCAGGCTTAGAGAAGCTTGCATGCTTCAATGATCTGCCAAGAGGCAAGATGATTTCCTATTAAGGAAAGGCTGTGGGTTCTTGGGGTGGCCAAGGCATTTTGGCAGAGTATCGGTTTGGGGATGAGTATACGGAGGCAGGTTCCTCGGAATATTTTAGAAATGAGTGTATGAAGGGTGAGGTCGAGGTGATAGATATACGAGGTTTCTTTTTGAGACTTGATAATTTGGGAAATTAACGGATTGGAAGGGAAATGTTTACTAGAGAGAGGATTGTTGACGTATCGCTTCCTCTAGTAATGGTGTGGTGAGGAACAAGATCTTCCTGGAAGCTAAGGGAATTAAGAGAGAGGGAGTGCCTGGAATAACAGGGATTTTTGGGGACCCATAAATACCGTCAATCCTAATTCAAGGAATAGGATTGGACGATTCGGAAAATACTTAGGGCAGGCGAATTGAAGTTGTTAGGAGTGACGGTGGAGGTTTATTTCTTAGCTAAGGGTTTATAGGTTGTGGAACTTTATGGGCTAGGATTTCTAACAGAGATCCTTATATCTTCTTATTGGTTTCCTCAGCTTTCACAGGTTTCTGTTCCAAGGGTTATTCAGGAATTCAACTTGGTCACATTCATAGTATAGACTTGTCTTATACTATTCCTGTGATTATTCCGTATTTTTCCTGAGGTCTGTATTGTATAAGTTCTCCTTGATTAATCTCTTAAAGTTTTCCGAATGTCTCAATCACTTCGGAACCTACCCCACTTAAGAGGATTAGATTCCGTATTCCATTCCAGACATGTACAATTATTTTTCCAAAGATTTTCTTCATTTCCGGACTTCTGTTTGAATTGACGACGTTAGAAGGACAAGGGCTATGGATAATCCTTAGGTTTAAAGGAAAGAGTGGATCTATCCACGCACTTCTACAATTAACTACCAATCAAAGCCATATCTATTATATGGAAAAGGGAAAACTATTATCCGGGGCTTAATCAAACATCATACGATCAAAAGTACGTTACTATGAAGTCATAGGCTTATTTTCCAATAGAACATTCTATAGCTAGATCCCTAGTTACTCCGGCAGCATTTGCTCTTCGGCAAGCCTTCATCTCATAATTTCCATATTCTGGATCATCTTTCGGACTTCATTCTCATGATCCGTACCTGTCAGAGTAACATTTGGAGTTAAGCAAGAAATAAAGGGAGTTCAGGGGCATGGACAAAGATTTTTCAAAAAATTTCGAAAAATAGGAGCAGAACACAGGGTTTATGGCTTCCTAATGCCTATGGGCTGTCTTATATGGTATTAAAAATTTATTTACGGCTCTGGTACCACCCTGCGGGGACCCCTTATCCAAAGGTTCCCTAAGTATCTGTATCAGGTCCTGGATCGGCCACTGATACAGATCTTATCATAGATTAGTATCAGAAAGGTAAATAACGTATATTTGAAATAGATTTTAACACCGTTTTTGACTAGCGAAGAGCGGTTAGGCACTTCATTCCTCCACCGGAATGGGCTGCAGCGCCATCTCGCCCTGGAGACTTAAACCTGTATGACAAGGAAGGCAAGAGTGAGTATTCAAAATTGAATACCCAGCAAATCCCACAAATTCAATAATATGTCAATTTAAATTAAAGTTGAGGGTTGGTCCTGGAGGGGCACTTCCTCCCTTCCAGTCCCAGTATATAAGCCCCGAACCTGACCAATGGCACCTTCGCCGTTTCAGGTTCCCCGTACAGAAACAGTAAATCTAATCATCGGGGGCTTTGACTAAGTGGACTCTTGCCGGAGTCGCGGCTATCCAGATAGATTCTACACTCTGCAGAGGTCGTACTTATCTACCCCGCATTCAGTCTGTTCCCTCCTTCGCGAAAGGCGGGCGTCGACCTACGAGATTCGTACCCACCGGTGACCATCGCAGGTCAGCATTCCCTAGGTCCAGCCACGTGTATACTGGGGGCTAAACAGGGGCTACTAATCATCCGCCTCGCGGATATCGACCCGGGTTTTTGATGAGCTCATCGGGCCTCTGGCCCCCAGGGTCTCTGACCCTGTATCCTAGTCAACCCGTGCCGCCCAGTCCCAGCCCTCTGTCTGGGGCTGTCTCCAGTATACCCGTTTCCCAACTTGGCGCGTGCTCGACCCGGCACCGGGCGGTCCCAGTTCGCCGGTCAGCACTCTGCGCCAATCATACGGCTTCCTTGGGATGGATTACTAGGTTCGGCTGGTGGGGTGTGAATCAAGGCCTCACATAAATAGGCATTCCCGAAGGCTATGCCTTTTTGGCATGCAAGGTTGTACTGGGCACTAGAAAGACTCTCCCGTGAACCGGTCCTTAGCTGGGATCAGAGTGGCTCAGAATCCCCTTCCTTGGGATTTCCTTCCACTCCCAATCGGCATCCTAAGCCTACAGCGATGCTGGGCATACCCTCCGGTCATGCCCCTGTAGCTTATGCTGCACATAAAGTAAACTTTAGTGTTTAAAGTGATATTATTGGTGAGACTTGCCTTCATTGTCGATCCTTAATCGTTCCTTACGCGGGCGTGCATCGTATGTTGACCGGGCTGGGCTTCAGGCCTTCTGGAGCTTCAGCGTCTTGTCAGGGCCCAGTCATGCTATCGATAAAACACATAAAATAACAATCAGTATAACAATACATCAATCAAATCGTAAAAGGAAAAGGAATAGAAACAAGGTGGGGATGCAAAGGATTCTTCTAACGACTGGGATTGGATTAATAATCCATTAATTATATAGAATAACCAATGGATTAGAGGATGGAAATGTGGAAGGGAATTACTAAATAATTCCTTGGAAGATGGCTGGAATGGTGATTATCGGCATCTCGGAATTTACATAGATTCCTAAGGAGTAAACCTCGAATAGCCGATATAGATTTCTAGAGAATCCTTATCCGTCTTTTGGGGCAACATGATGGCTAGGGTTCCAATGAATCCTAGGGGTTTACAAACGATCGGTTGGACGACGGGGGTTTTGGCGGGGTTAGGGCTTACTCGGGCGGCGTGACGACGGGGTTTTGGTATTAGAATGGATAGGCTAGGCTTGAGATATAAATATTAGGGAAGTAAGCATATGGAAATGCTTAGATTAATTCCTAATATTTATGGGAATTTTCTGGGGATTTATCGGGTTAAGACAGAGAAAGGGGGATTTTCTGGGTATACCGAGGGAGGCTTTCTACTGGTTAGAAAGAAGCTTATTTGGATTTGGGCTCTAATAACTTGTTAAAAAGGATTGGATGGCACTAATAGGCTTAGGAATATTCCTAGGATTTTTGGGTATTTTTGGGGAATTTTTGGAATAAGGGAAAGGCTCTAAATACACTTGCGTGTACACTTACCGGGTGCACGTAGCAATTTCTGAGTGGCTGACGCGGAGGGGTGGGCCGGCTGACGTCGGCTGGTGGGGCCCGCCATGCGCACTGTTCGGCGCACAGGGGGCGTGGACGCGGTGGACCATGCGCGTCCGGTCAGTGGTCCACTGGACCACGTCCACCTAGCGCACGGACAGCCGGGGGTGCTCCCGCACCGTGAGCCGGCCCGTGAACCCGGGGCGCCGTGCGCCTGCGGTCCACGCGGACCAAGTTCACGCGGGCGGGGAGGCGCCTGGCCCCACGTGTCAGCCATGGCCGCCCGGCCTTCTTCTCCCCCCATCTGCTCCTCTGCTCTTTCATCGTGCAGGGGAGGGGGCCCAGCGGCCGGCCGGATGCCGGCGGCTGGTGAGGAGCGGCGGCGGCGCGCGGCGACGGGCGGCGCAGGGTTGCCGGTGAAGCGGCCGACGTGGCAGCAGGCAGCAGCAGCGGTGGCAGCTTTGGCGCAGGGGCAGCAGGCGGCGACGCGGGGCTGGGACGGCGCGGAGGGGGTGCGGCGGTGCGCCGCTTGCCGGGGCGACTGGGGCGGCGGTGGCGCAATTGGGCGCCGCAGCGGCGCTGACGGCGGCGCGGCCACGGCAGGGCAGCGCGCATAGCGCGCAGCGTGGTGGGGGTGTGGACGGCGCACGACAGCGCGATTGCGGTGGAGAAGGAGGGGGAGGTTGGCCGCGGGAGGGGGAATGCCTGAGCTTGATTTGGCTCGGCGCTCGGGTGCGGGGAGGAGGTGAAGGGGGGGGGGGGGGGGGCGACCTCCATTTATAGGCAGGGGAACACGCCGAGGAGCACGCCACGTTGCGGCGGGAGTGAGGCCAGCGACGCCCTTGCCGGAAGGGGTTAGCGCCGCACCAAGCTCGCCGTGGCGGCCGGCGGTGAAGACACACGGCAGGCTTGAGCTGGAGGGCTTCATCCTGGCCAGGGGGCGCGCATCGGGCGGCGGTGGCGAGCCCGTAGGGGGCCAAGCCTACGGCGCCGTAGGGCGCCGGCGAGGCCACTTCGGGCGTCATCAATGGCGCTCGGGTGGTTGGCCGTTGGAGCCCTCAACGTAGGCCGGCCGGACACGCGGCAGTCGCGATCCGTGTGAGGCCTGCCCGTGCTTGGATGCAGGGCATCTGACGGTGGGGAAAGGCGTGATAGCGCGGCCGTGCGGCGTGGCAGAGCAGCCGGCGGCGGCGCTCAGCGGTGACGTCAGCGCGGCGCAAGGAAGGAGAAGGCGGCTGCGTGGGCTGGGCGGAGCGACTGGGCCGGGAGCGTGCGCGTGGCCCAGGGTGCGAATGGGCCGCGGGCGAGGCGAAGGCGCGTGGGCCGCACGCTCGCGGGCCAAGCGGAAAACGAGCCGGGCCGCGAGTCTGCTGGGCTGGCGGGAGGGAAGGGGAGGAAGTATAGGCGAGAGCGGGAGTTGGAGGGGGAAAGATGGACTTTGCGGCTGGGCTAAAGGAATGGCTGGGCCGAAATGGGGGATTTTGGCCCGTCTACACTTTAAACGATTTTCTATTTGTTTAAAAAGGGTTTTTGAAAGGAATTTGTATTCAAATCTAAACCCAACCTTTTCTAATTTGATTCTAGAGTTTTAAATACCAAGTTTAGCATTCGAGTTAGAAATATCCCTTTATTTTCCCCTTAGTTATCTATAGTTTGTTATTTACATTTATTTCTTTAATTCCATAATTATTCCGATAAATCTACGGATTAATCTAAATAAATCCTAATTAATTCCTACTTAATTTTGAGGGTGTCACACAGGGCCAGGCCGGCCGGCCTACACCAGGCCGGCCGGCCTCCCACCGTGGCCTCTACGCTTCCTCTTTCGCGTGGAAGCTAAGCAAGTAGTTGGCGTCACCCCTAAGCAGGATTTCATCCCTGGAGGGCTATAAAAGGCGCCCTTCACCTCCACACAAGACACACCATCCATTGGAGAGAAGAGAAGGCTCAAGATGTAGTCCACTATTATCTTAGAGTTCAGTAGAGTAGAGAGAGAGTGGGTGAGTTGCTCGGGTGACAGCCGAGTTTTGTAGAGAGGGTCCGGGATTTCTTCCTCGGTCTCGTCTCAACATTTCCGCCCCCGAGGAATAAAGCTTCAGAGATATCTTCAGTAAGTTCCTCAGTCTCTTGCCTTAGTACGTTGCTAGTTTACTCTTTACTTTCAGCAATTTATCTTGGCTATCTATGATCTGCGGGTACCTGAGTCTGCGCGAGTGACAGCGACTCTTGTTTGGGGTTTCCTCTATAGCCCTTCGCGTTGGGTGGAGGTCAGTGGCTGAAAGCTTAGGCGTGGTGCCTGTACTGGCTAGTCACCTTAGGTTGTGTTGCACCCCATGGAACTGTAGTGGTAGGCGGCAGGTGGTGACAGCCCTGTCCGTCCTTTGTACTCCACCATGTTCGGGTGTACTCATAACAGTAGTGCTGAGCCCGGAAGAACCCCTCTCTCACCCCGTTCTGAGTTCTTCCCGTTCTAGCCGTCGAAGCAGATCATGTTAGATTAAGATAGGTTGTCTGGGGTAACGAGTGGCTAACTAAGGTTAAGCTCTCTACACCCTTTACCCATTTCTCCCCTGGTGGGTCTGGTTAAGATATTCCTAGGCTAGTCGCGTCTACCGTTCCTTGGATTTGACATCCAGGTTCTTACTCCCCTGGTGAAAGGCTACATCGGACTCCGTGCGCTTGCGGATTTAGTTAGGCTAAGGAGTGCCAACAAGTTTTTCTGGCGCCGTTGCCGGGGAACGGTAGCAACACTAGTATAGGATTTTTTAGCCGTACACTTTATCCCCATAACCATCTACCACATGGAGTTTTCTCCTAGTTATCAGGCGGTTCCATTTCGTGAGTGTTTGGAATTGCCACCATCCTTCCACCCCGTTATCTGATGGCTTCGAGATCCACCCCAATCTCGTTGCCATCGTTTGTTCACACTCCTTGCAATAGATGAGGAGAAGTTCTCTCCTAACATTCCCGGGATGAACCAAGACGGAACTCTTCCTGTTTTTCTCTGACGGGGGAAGCAAAGTTTTGGTACAATCGGAGTGCAAGAGGAGTTGGAGGAGATTGGATCAAAGTGAACATTGAAGTTTGTCTGTTTGTCTATCCCATCCCCAAACCTCAGAGATGAGCTACTTGGAGCAACCTAGGAGAAGTTTGGTATGGTGCTCATACAACGAACGTTGGCAGTGCTCATCCTTAGGATCAGTTTTCTGACCCTCCCACCGACTTTCCCATGAATCAAACAGCAAATCCTCACTCTTTCATTCGATCCACCGCCTCCGACCACACGACGTGAGTGAACAAAAACCCCCAGACCAAGAGAATTCCCTTAAGGATCTGCCACGTTAGGTGTGCACGCTCAAGGTCTGAGTAATTCATTCTGAAAGTCACGACCGCAGACCAAGGGTCTATCTGCGGTTACGAGCAAGGAATGACGGAGGAAGCAGAAGCTAGTCGACCCTAGCTTTGATGCCCTCCACCTATTGAGGGGACTGACACACAAGAAGTTGTCGATGATTTTTCATAAGCACCTGAAAGGGACCAACGGCCATATGTTGGAAAACAAAGGAATTATCCGAGTTGTGCCTGAGGGGCGCAACAGAGTGATCCTAGATTTCCACATCTTCGATATCCTCAAAGGTGACAAAATCTTCTTGTTGGATCAGCCAATAGAGCATCTTGTCAACTTAATCACGATCGAGCTATAGCTCAGAGTTGACAAAGAAAACATCCTGGTCAACCTTGCATGATCAGTGAGTTCAGCCTTGCACGATCATTATCGCAAAGGGCTAGACAGACCCCGTGAAGAACCAATGAGCATATTTTTTCAGATGCTCACCCAATCCTACGGGCAAAACCGGGCAGTCAAGCTCGACATGGTGGAGAACCACAGCCTCCTCCACTAGAGTTGTTGATTGCTGCCACTTGGATTGAGACATGTCTCTGTTCCACTTGGAATAGAGATATTGAGGACCCGGTGTGTCCGAGGACCGGTGGATGGTCGCTTCCTGGTGTGATGAGTGATTGACAACGTGGTGTGGATTGACGTTTCCCTTGGCTCAAGTATTGCAGGTGTAGAATGCGGCTTGGTTGCATTGGTGCAGGTGAAGAACAGGCGCGAAAGGTCTTAGCCATGGCGGCCTCCGAGGAGCGGAGAGACAAGTAGGCTTGGTTCGAGGGACCCGATGGCCGGTGGATCAAGTGCGGTTCACATGCTGGCAAGAACGAGCAAGGGGACGTGGTTCCGGTGCGAGGTAGCGGCTCACAACCGAAGCTCGTACGCGGACGAGAAGCCGGCGCAAGGTGGCGGCTAACGACCGAAGTTTGCGCGCGGGGTTTGGTGATTTGGCCACAAAATCATCGGTGGACGGTTTCCCTTGGTTTGGGCCTCAAAACCAAGGACCGAGGACTCGACGAGGCGGACTTGGGCAGCTGGGCCTGGCTGGGCTGTCAGGGGCGGTTTAACCGCCCCCCAGGGCCGGTTTAACCGCCCCCCCTGGGCTGGCCCAAAACCGGCGTCGAGGAGCTTCGATCCGGAGGACACGCGGCGTGACTGCAAGGCTTGCGTCGGAGGGAAGCTAGCTTGCAGTGGAAGGTGCCCGAGCCGGAAAATATCTGAAGACCAAATGTCAAATTTGCCCCTGAGGGGTATGTATCACTTAGGGGTAGTTTAGTCTTTAGGACACCACCACTTGGACTACTAATATGCCCCTTCAGGGCTGGTGGCTGTATCTCTCTAGTTATCTCTTTAGGTTTTACTTTGAACTTGTTTTCCCTTCATCCCCTCCACCTAGAACTACTTCGAATCATTCCTAGTTTGTATAGGTGAATTCATGGTTATGTGATTGAGTTTGTGCTGCTCATCTTTGTGCCATGATTTGATTTCCCGAGCTCCCTTTTCTTTTTCTATTTTCGTGGGTATTTTCGGAGCTATTTTTGGGGGATTTTCGTTCTTCTTGTTCCCGAGCGTTTTCTCTCGGATTTCTTTGGGGGATTCACGTATGAGTGCCTTGTGCCTCTTTTGCTGGTGATCCTTTGCCCCCAAACGCCGAGAATCGCTCAGGATTTGAGATTTTCGGGATGAACTCGAGCTCATGGTGTTCTTCGCGAGATCTGCGATTCCGGGAGTTGTACTGAGTTAGAGGCCGAGATCTTTTGGGAAAACACTCCACTGAAGGTCTAGATCATCTGACCAAAATCTCGCCTCAAGAGCTCAAGCGGTTTGGGAGATCCACTTTTGTTTTGACTTTTTCCCGAGGCTCCCAGGCCCGGGCGGTTTAACCGCCCCCCCTGGCCGGTTTAACCGCCCCCCCTGGGTGTGTTAGATCGAGCCGAGTTTCGGGTTGTTTTGGTGTTCGATTCGATTGGTTCGAGTTCCGCTGCACGTTTCTTGTTCCTAGGGTCAGTAGCTTGACAGTGGCTACGTGATCTTGGCAAGATTGTTCTCGGAGGTTTCGGAGTTGGTTTGGGAGAATAGCCGGATTGTTTGGAAAGATTTTTTATCGGCTCCCATTCACTCCCCCCCCCTCTCTGGTCGCCGTTTCGGTCCTTCAATTGGTATCAGAGCCGGTTACGGGTCTTTGCGACTCTAACCAGTCTAAGATCCAAAGATGGCGTACCAAGATCGGGGTTCCGGGCCTCCGCACTTCGATGGGAAGAACTACCCGAACTGGGTTGCGCGTATGGGCGCTTTCTTGCGAGGCAAAGGAAAGTTGCTGTGGGATGTGACGAAAGATGAAAACTATGTCAATCCCACCAACTTAGATGCCCAGGATGCAAAGGAGAGATTTGAGGCGAATGCCCGTGCTGTCGACTACTTGTTCCGTTCTTTGTCTGCCGAGGAGTTCGAGCGTGTTTTGGGCGAGGACCTAGCTTGCCAGATCTGGCAGAAGCTCAAGGTAGCCCACGGTGGTGATAGCCATGTCAAGGCTAGGCTGTTCTCGATGTACAGGAGAGAGTATGAAAACTTTGCTCATTTGCCAGGAGAGTCTGTTGATGCTTTGTTTCAGCGTTTCACTTCGATTGTCAACAACATGAAAGCCAACATTACCGTGCTCCCATACTCGGATCATGACCGAGCTATCAAGCTCCTGCAAGCACTTGATAGATCCGTGTGGGGTGCCAAGGTTGAGGCGATCATGGAGTCGGCAAACTATGAGACTCTTTCTGTTGATGAGCTTTTCTCGAAGTTGAAGTCTTCTGAGGTTGACAGGCAGTTGCTTGCCAAGGCTAAGAGTCCGACTGATCCCCATAGTCTGGCTCTAGTCGGTGGCTCTGGATATGGACATGCTAACACTCCTAGACACTTTGCTTTGTCTTCTCTTGTGTCCCTTCCAGATGAGGAGTATGAGGTGCTGAGCGAGGAGGATCTCGCGTTGCTCACGAGGAGGTTCGAGAGGATGTACCAGAACCGCAAGGGTTCGAGGCGCGCTGGGAGTACGTGCTACAGATGCGGGAAGATGGGCCACTTCATCGCCGAGTGCCCCGAGGAGATCAAGAACGACTACAACCGCAAGCACCGCCCGCGAGACGACCACAAGCACCGTCCCAAGGACGAGTACCGCGCCAAGAACAAGAACAAGGAAGAAAGAAGATCCAAGAACAAGCACGGTGGACACAAGAAGAACAGATCTCGAGCGATGGTGGCTGATGCGAGCGACATCGACACAAGCTCCACCAACACGTCGTCAAGCTCAAGCAGTGAAGATGAAGACCGCGGCCGCCGCAAGGAGAAGAAGAGCTTGAACCGCAACTTCAACGGCATCTCCTTCGCCGCCGTCGACTACTGCACCATGGCGCACGACTCCGTGAAGGGCAAGGACGACTCCGACTCCGACTCCGAGGATGAGGTGGGAGGCTTGGAGAACTTTTGGTTGATGGATTCTGGCTGCTCGAGACACATGACAGGTAATGGTAAGTGGTTCTCCAGTCTCACCCCGGTGGTGTCCAGGCAGTACATCACTTTCGGGGATAAGGGTAGAGGTAGAGTTTTGTCAGAGGGTGCTATTCAGGTGAGCGACACTTTCATGTTGAAGCGAGTTGCTCTTGTCAAGAATCTTGGTTTCAATTTGCTCTCAGTTTCTCAGCTTCTTGATGAGGGTTATGAGGTTCGCTTTAAACGTGGTGATTCGAAAATTCTTGATTCTCGAGGTGACCTTGTCTGTATGATCATTCCTGAGGGACAGATTTTTCGTGCTGATTTTTCTCGATCTTTTGGTCCTTCACGTTGTTTGATCGCTGGTACTTCTTCTGAGCTTTGGAAGTGGCATAGGAGATTGGGTCATGTGAGCTTTGATTTACTCACACGCTTGAGTGCTCTTGACCTTATCCGAGGATTGCCCAAGCTCAAGTTCGAGAAAGATTTGGTTTGTGCACCTTGTAGGCATGGTAAAATGGTTGCTGCTTCTCACCCACCTTTGACAGATGTTATGACTGAGCGTCCAGGGGAGCTTTTGCACATGGATTTGGTTGGCCCCGCTCGAGTTCGTTCAGTTGGTGGGAAGTGGTATGTTCTTGTGGTTGTTGATGACTTTTCTCGGTATGCGTGGGTGTTCTTTCTGGCGTCGAAGGATGAGACTTTTGATTTTGTTCGAGATCTGATTTTGAGGTTGAAAAACGAGAGTAATGGTGGTGCCATGAGAGCTATTCGTAGCGACAATGGTACGGAATTTAAGAACACTCGTTTTGATGCCTTCTGTCGTGATCTTGGTCTTGAACATCAATACTCGTCGCCATATGTTGCTTGTCAGAATGGTGTTGTTGAGAGAAAGAACAGAACACTTTGTGAGATGGCTAGGACGATGCTAGATGAGCATAGGACTCCTAGGAAGTATTGGGCAGAAGCGGTGAACACGGCTTGCTATGTGTCAAATCGGATTTTCCTTCGTGCTTTCAAGAAGAAAACTTGCTATGAGCTTTTTCATGGTCGTTCCCCCCGTGTGAATCACTTTCGGGTTTTTGGTTGCAAGTGTTTCATCTTGAAGAAAGGAAATCTGGACAAGTTTGAGTCTCGTTCGATGGATGGAATTTTTCTTGGTTATGCTAATCATTCTCGAGCATATCGTGTGCTCAATCTTGAAACTAACCAAATCATGGAGACTTGCGAAGTCACCTTCGACGAGACCATTCCGTGTAGCTCTTCTGCTTTTGAGTGTGCAGGTGATGATGACTTGGGACAGCCCATCTTTGAGGAAGAACAGCCTGATGATGAAGATGATGAGGAATTTCAGGCACCGTGTGGAGATCGTGTACCTTCTACTTCCACTACTACCACGACGTTCGACGACGGCCCCTCTGCTACACCTTCGTCGAGTCGCGCACCAGATCGAGTTCAAGTGGAAGCTGATGTTGAGGGGGAGGCAATCTCGAGGCGAGAAGCTCCCCGGCTGGTACAGAGGGATCATCCACCTTCGAAGATCATCGGGAACTTGGATGAACGCACTACACGGTCGAGGTCACAGAACATCTCTCATTATGCTCATTCTGCTTTTGTCGCGTCTTTTGAGCCCAAAAATGTTGGACACGCTTTATCTGATTCCGATTGGGTCAATGCCATGCATGAAGAGCTAGAAAACTTTGAGAGAAATCAGGTGTGGAAGTTAGTAGAACCACCTCCAAATTGCCATCCCATAGGAACCAAGTGGGTGTTCAAGAACAAGAGGGATGAGAGTGGTGAGATTGTGAGAAACAAAGCGAGGTTGGTTGCTCAGGGGTTTTCGCAGCAGGAGGGGATAGATTATGAGGAGACATTTGCTCCTGTTGCCCGTTTGGAGGCAATTCGGATCCTTCTAGCATTTGCAGTTGCTAAAGGGTTCAAATTGTACCAAATGGATGTGAAGAGTGCCTTCTTGAATGGGGTGATCGAGGAAGAAGTGTATGTGAGGCAGCCCCCGGGTTTTGAGAGTGAGAGATACCCACACCGAGTGTACAAACTCCACCGAGCTTTATATGGCCTAAAGCAAGCACCCAGAGCGTGGTATGGTAGATTGAGAGGGTTCTTGCTTAGCAAGGGGTTTGAGATGGGAAGGTTGATAAGACGCTCTTCTTGCTGAGAAATGGCAAAGATCTTTTAATCGTTCAGATTTACGTGGATGATATCATTTTTGGTGGCTCTTCTCATGATCTTGTTGCCAAGTTTGCAGATGATATGAGCAGGGAATTTGAGATGTCGATGATGGGAGAGTTGCAGTTCTTTCTCGGGCTGCAGATCAAGCAAACCAAGGATGGACATTTGTGCACCAAAGCAAGTACACCAAGGACATTCTCAAGAAATTCGACATGAGCGACTCCAAGCCGATGACTACGCCGATGAGTACGACTACAGCTTTGGATGCGGATGAGGACGGAGAACCAGTGGACCAGAAGGAGTACCGGAGCATGATCGGCTCCCTCCTCTACTTGACGGCGACGAGGCCGGACATACAGTTCAGCGTGTGTCTGTGCGCTCGTTTTCAGGCTTCACCGAGGACGTCACATCGTCAGGCCGTCAAGAGGATTTTCAGGTATCTCAAGTTTACTCCTGAGCTGGGTCTTTGGTATTCTGCCGATTCCACTCTTGCACTTCATGGATTTTCTGATGCGATTTTGCTGGATGTCGTGTTGATCGCAAGTCTACTTCTGGTCAGTGTCAGTTTCTTGGTTCGTCTCTTGTGTCTTGGTCTTCTCGCAAGCAGTCTAGCGTAGCCCAATCCACCACTGAAGCCGAGTATGTTGCTGCTGCTAGCTGTTGTTCTCAGTTGCTTTGGATCACATACACCTTGAGAGACTTTGGCTTAGACATGTCCCATGTTCCACTTCTTTGTGATAGCACCAGTGCCATAAGCGTAGCCAAAAATCCTGTGCTTCATTCCAAAACCAAACACATAGAAGTGAGGTACCACTTTCTGAGAGATCATGTGGAGAAAGGAGATATTGAGCTTGCCCACGTTTCTACCCAAAACCAGCTTGCAGACATTTTCACTAAGCCACTTGACCAAGTCACCTTCACCCGCTTGCGAGGGGAACTTGGTGTGTGTGCGGTTTTCTGAGCTGAGTTTTGGAGGCTTCTCTTGTAGCATATGTATATTTGTGTACCATCTTTGTATCTTGATGTGTATTTTTTCTTGCTTTTGTATCTTGATTTCATCTTTTGTATCATATCTTAGGATGAGCTTCTCCTATATGCAGTGATTTGTACAACTTGCTACATTTTAGAGTTTAGGCAGGCTGGCTAGGGATTGATTGGATGGATGGCTATGCTCTTGATGGTCTTGATATATATTCTGTTGAGATAGCTTCTTTTAGAATTAAAATGACAAACTGAACTTAATTCCTACACCCATGAGTAAATGCCTTTGCATGTCTTGTTTGAAGCCGAAATGGCTATATCTTGCTTAAGATCATGTTAGGGTGTGTTATTCTTTTCAATTGGGTCAAAGACCTTCGTCATTGTAAATGTTTAGCCCATGCTTTATCTTGTGGAGGAGCATAAGCTTCTTTCTGTCGCAAAGACATTTCATGTACCATGCTTAACTTGAAAACTTGAAAATGAGATGTCTATGCATGAAAGAAGAAAGTTGAGAAAAAGATATATATGCAGAAAATTATGCTCATGTCTCTATGCTTTCACCATTGCACACACTTGCACACATGGGTGCTAAGCGGTTGCATGTTGTTTGCCGGAGAAGTCTCCCATGAGAAGTGAACACATGGCTCCGTGCTTTGACATGACATGAGGTAGAACTTGGGCGTTTATGATGATCTTTTGTCAAGAATGCTTGTCCTTTCATGATTTTGGTGAGATGAAGTTTATTTTTGCTTAAACAATCCATGGTTAGGACTTTGCTCATGCGGTGAACCTTTTGATAAAAATCCACAATTTGCTCATGGCTTTGTCAATTGGATATATGTCTTCACCTTCTTGATGGCAATGCCCGTGTGACATGATGAACTAGCTTGAATGCCTCTTCTCTAACTTGTAGCATTTTGTATTGCTCATTGTATATTTGAGAAGCTTGTAGTTGCATTTTGTACATTTTGCCTTGATGTGTGCATTGTCAACAAGGGGGAGAATTTCTGGAGCATTTGGCAAGGGGGAGTCGCTGCTGAACTTAGAAGAAAAATTTTGCTCTAGATTTTGTCGAAATTGTGTGAGAGGTTGAAGTTTTTGCCCAGAATGAGGTTTTCGGAAAATTTGCGAAGTTTCTGAGAGTTTGATCATTGGAATATCTTGCTGGGCATATTTGGAAGGTTTTCAAGTTGGAACGGCATCGTTGTGAGTTGGTTTGTGCAAATTTGGGATTTTGCACTTTGGTCATCTGCCAGGGGCGGTTTAACCGCCCCCCCTGGGCGGTTTAACCGCCCCTGTGCTGAGAGCACAAAGTTTGTGTTGGTTTGAGCCATTTTCGAGTGATTTTCGCACGCACAAGTTCACTTGTTCAGGGGGAGTTGCATCTTTGCAGGGGGAGTGCTTTGAGAGTCCTGAAAAGTGAGTTGGAGGATTTGAAGTTTGTGATTTGTGCTTTGTGCTTTTGCTCTTTTGCCGATGGTGTTGAGCCCTTTCGCTTCTTCTTGAAGGGTCGGCGTTTCTGGAGCTTTCTCTTGCAGAGTGACTTTGTTCTCGGCTTGTTCTTGCTTTTAGTCACTTGCTTGAGTCTTGTTTTCGATTTCTTTTATATTTTCTTTATATCAATGGTTACTATGTGTGTGTTGTCAATGCACTCATCAAGGGGGAGATTGAGGACCCGGTGTGTCCGAGGACCGGTGGATGGTCGCTTCCTGGTGTGATGAGTGATTGACAACGTGGTGTGGATTGACGTTTCCCTTGGCTCAAGTATTGCAGGTGTAGAATGCGGCTTGGTTGCATTGGTGCAGGTGAAGAACAGGCGCGAAAGGTCTTAGCCATGGCGGCCTCCGAGGAGCGGAGAGACAAGTAGGCTTGGTTCGAGGGACCCGATGGCCGGTGGATCAAGTGCGGTTCACATGCTGGCAAGAACGAGCAAGGGGACGTGGTTCCGGTGCGAGGTAGCGGCTCACAACCGAAGCTCGTACGCGGACGAGAAGCCGGCGCAAGGTGGCAGCTAACGACCGAAGTTTGCGCGCGGGGTTTGGTGATTTGGCCACAAAATCATCGGTGGACGGTTTCCCTTGGTTTGGGCCTCAAAACCAAGGACCGAGGACTCGACGAGGCGGATTTGGGCAGCTGGGCCTGGCTGGGCTGTCAGGGGCGGTTTAACCGCCCCCCAGGGCCGGTTTAACCGCCCCCCCCTGGGCTGGCCCAAAACCGGCGTCGAGGAGCTTCGATCCGGAGGACACGCGGCGTGACTGCAAGGCTTGCGTCGGAGGGAAGCTAGCTTGCAGTGGAAGGTGCCCGAGCCGGAAAATATCTGAAGACCAAATGTCAAATTTGCCCCTGAGGGGTATGTATCACTTAGGGGTAGTTTAGTCTTTAGGACACCACCACTTGGACTACTAATATGCCCCTTCAGGGCTGGTGGCTGTTATCTCTCTAGTTATCTCTTTAGGTTTTACTTTGAACTTGTTTTTCCCTTCATCCCCTCCACCTAGAACTACTTCGAATCATTCCTAGTTTGTATAGGTGAATTCATGGTTATGTGATTGAGTTTGTGCTGCTCATCTTTGTGCCATGATTTGATTTCCCGAGCTCCCTTTTCTTTTTCTATTTTCGTGGGTATTTTCGGAGCTATTTTTGGGGGATTTTCGTTCTTCTTGTTCCCAAGCGTTTTCTCTCGGATTTCTTTGGGGGATTCACGTATGAGTGCCTTGTGCCTCTTTTGCTGGTGATCCTTTGCCCCCAAACGCCGAGAATCGCTCAGGATTTGAGATTTTCGGGATGAACTCGAGCTCATGGTGTTCTTCGCGAGATCTGCGATTCCGGGAGTTGTACTGAGTTAGAGGCCGAGATCTTTTGGGAAAACACTCCACTGAAGGTCTAGATCATCTGACCAAAATCTCGCCTCAAGAGCTCAAGCGGTTTGGGAGATCCACTTTTGTTTTGACTTTTTCCCGAGGCTCCCAGGCCCGGGCGGTTTAACCGCCCCCCCTGGCCGGTTTAACCGCCCCCCCTGGGTGTGTTAGATCGAGCCGAGTTTCGGGTTGTTTTGGTGTTCGATTCGATTGGTTCGAGTTCCGCTGCACGTTTCTTGTTCCTAGGGTCAGTAGCTTGACAGTGGCTACGTGATCTTGGCAAGATTGTTCTCGGAGGTTTCGGAGTTGGTTTGGGAGAATAGCCGGATTGTTTGGAAAGATTTTTTATCGGCTCCCATTCACTCCCCCCCCTCTCTGGTCGCCGTTTCGGTCCTTCAGATATTTACCTCTTCACGACAATCGTAGCACGCCAGTCATCATCAGTGATAAACTGACAGAGAATGAGGCTCGGCAGGCTGCAACAGTCTTAGAGAAGTATCGGTCCACTTTTAGGTATTCTCTATAGACTAGACGGGGATCAACCCCAACACCCATCGTATCGCTTGAACCGGACAAACAGCCTTTTGGCTGAATGATGCGATGAGGGAGGTAGGCACACCTGCATGTGGGTATTATTTACCCCATGTAAGCACCCACTTTAAGTGGTGAGACACTAGTCAACTTTCATCTACCTCCACCTGTCTTTATTGTTTGGTCTATGCAATGCACCAACAGAGGTGTATGATATCAGCCTTCTCTCCCATTGTCAAGGACATCCTTTGTCCTTGTCGAGAACATCATGGCGGAATTCCTTGATGATATCTCAGTCCATGGACAACCTTTGGTTTATGCCTCGCGGATATGGATAGAGTTCGTGAGAATTCCCAAAGGCTCCACCTTGTCCCAAATTGGGAGAAGTGTCAGCTGAGAAGGCCCCCCATCATACAACCTCCTGATTGGATTCTTCCTATCAAGATCATGCGCAACGCTAGTAACCATACAATCGGGACAGAGCTGGATCAATGCAAGAAATCATCATTATCAAAAGCATTGACCAGAGTTCGACAAACAACGGAGAAGGAACTGTCTGTAGTGGTATTCACCCATGACAAGTTCATACCCTACTTGGTCGATGTCAAAGTGTTAGCACACGGACCATGCTACACCAAGATATCACCTGACCAAGAAGGACGACAAGCCACAACTCATCCGTTGGATTCTTGCTCCTTCATGAATTTGCTTCACGACTCAAAAAAAAAGAAGAGAGCAAATAAATACGTGGCATATCATCTCCCAAGGATACAAGTTCAAACATATGAGATGATACTCTCTCAAGGGTAGCTTTACAAACTTGGATTAACACCCTTAGAGAGAAGGAATGCATTCACCTTATCAGATTTAACCAATGGGATTCATATCATACTGGTTTACTCCACCGCTGCAACCCATATGTGAGACCCGCAAGATTTTTAAGTGACGGTTCCACTTCTCACAGAGAATGAGCTACGAAAGTTTTTGTTTCCTTCCGTATAAACCTCATGCTAAGGTTCGACAGACTGATCACCTGACCAACCAAGCACACACACGCTAAGAGTCTTTGTGGTGCCCACGATGCTCATTGATCAAAGGACTGACGAGCATCTTGGTGATCATGGACTAAACGTCCATAGTAGTTGAAGCACTTCATGTTGTGGATAAGGAGATGGAGACTCTCACTCCAGCCTTAGAAGTGCAATAGCGGGTTGGAAGTAAATCACCGGGTCGCAAATCCGTACCATCTTCAGATAGTCAATCAGAAACATCAACAGAATATCATGAACAATCTGACATGGAGAAGGGATGGAAGGGCAATCACCCGAGACACTTTGTGCACACAGAACATCATTCCCATTAGGAGAACAAAAAGGTGAAACAGAGACCCCCAATCAGCCAGAGTCCAAATGATGAAATCAAATGGCTGAATTGGAGGATGGAGAAGGAAGGTTTTCCTTTATGCTTCTCCTCGAGGACAATGGCAGGGATGTTTTCAGTTGAAAATATTCCTCGAGCCCGATATCCCGGAACTCGAAGTGATGGACTACTATGAGTATCCGAGTTACAACCATAGTCCATGGTCATGGCCGGACCTAAAATGTGCCATTATCTTAGTATAGGTTTGGGTGCTGCAATTTCCCTTTTCATTTTGTTTTCCTGATATTTATTTTCCAACAGCACCCCCATATTTCCCTTTTGAATAAAATGTTGCTTTGTTCCTGCCATGCTTATGGTGGTTGGTGCACACTTGTGTGCCAACCACACCCCTGCTCTAACTCTACACTAAGTGCGCAGAAAACAGGACGAGCAACACATCGACGAGCAGTCTTCACCCGTGCCCAAATAACCACATGGCAGCCATCTGCTGAGATTCAACTACGCACGGAGGTTTGAAACCCTTTCTCCATTTCCTTTCTTGGTTTTAATTCAAATGCAAGCATGAGTTCACGACAATTAAAATTTGAATGAAACACCTAGAAAGAGATGAAAATCCTACACGTTTATCAAAGGTGCATAAGCTTTATTTCTTTGCAAGTACCTATGTGCCTTTGGAACTTTACGATAGGATCACTTGATCTTTCGCTTATTGACTCTTACGATATAATGACATGAGAGGCTTGTTCTTTTCTAATTCAAAGTCTTGGAGAATTTCATTTTGAAAATGAAAAAAAAATAAAACAAAAAAAATGAGGCAACTCTCATTCATGCTCAACTTTGCCAAGTCCCATCCAGAGCCATATCATGCATGACACAGTTTTGAAACTCCACATAGCTATCTTTACATTTTGAGCTTGATCAAACATCGTGCCTTCTGAGACATGCATGTTCTTCCTTGCACTTTGGTCATTCACGTACACGTTTCATCAAATAAAGTCCATCATAGAATAAAAGTCCATCAAAAGTGGTTCTCAAGCAGCTCTTCATCCCCCTGAAAAAAAAAGAAAAGAAAAAAAAGATGAGTGGGAGGTCCTACTCGAGTAAAAAAAACAGAGAGAAGAAGGGGAAAGATGGAAGAAGCTAGAATCAGATACCACTCAAGAACATTCATCATCCATCATCCACATTCACTTGCACTTGACCAAAGTTCGTGGTTGACATGATCTCTCGGAGACAAGTTATTTGATCTCGCAACATAGATGGAAGAGATAAGCATTTCTATCGATCCCTACCTTGAGCCCCACATATAACCTTGTAGAGGTAGGTGAGGCTACTTGAAAAGCCTTAGTGAGGATCAAACACTTTGAGCGACTGAGTGGCTTGAGAGAATGAGAGTATGCCTCCATATTTTTGAAAAAAAAATCTCCAAGTACTGAGAAGGAGGAATCAGGCTATCCATTGATTTATTCTGAGGTTCAATAGGTGAAAGTGAAGGTGTTAGCCACCTGGAATCCAAGGTATGAGGGAAAGCTTTGAAATAACTCTTATGCATACTCTTGATTTCATGACCCTAGGCTTTGCTTGATCCTCTGGATCTAAATCAACCCTTTGCTCGGGACGAGCAAAGTCTAGGTGTGGGGGCGTGTTGGCGGTCGATATCCATGACATTTACCGCCAACATTTCTCCGGATTTCATGCTCATATAGTGATAATCATGCTACTATCATTTATACTAATGAGTTCTACAAGTTTTGTACAATTTGTGAGTGAAGGAGCAAACTGGAAAAATGGGAGGCCATTTGGGCTCAGGGTCAGGCCGGCCGGCCTAGCCTAGGCCGGCCGGCCCACTTTTTCCTCTTTTGGCCACGGCGTTGATCCACAAGTTTACTAATGTATCAAGGATGATCATGAGCCGTGCAATTGATGTCGGTTTGATCAATGGACCCGAAGGCCTAGGGTGGGATAAACATGGATTGAAGGGCCCACAACCAAGGATTCTTGGACAGCTTCAACCAAACGCAACAACTACCGACTTTAGGACATCATCCAGGCCGTCCCTGCAAAAGTCGGTGCCACTTGGCACCAGGGCCAGGCCGGCCGGCCTACACCAGGCCGGCCGGCCTCCCACCGTGGCCTCTACGCTTCCTCTTTCGCGTGGAAGCTAAGCAAGTAGTTGGCGTCACCCCTAAGCAGGATTTCACCCCTGGAGGGCTATAAAAGGCGCCCTTCACCTCCACACAAGACACACCATCCATTGGAGAGAAGAGAAGGCTCAAGATGTAGTCCACTATTATCTTAGAATTCAGTAGAGTAGAGAGAGCGTGGGTGAGTTGCTCGGGTGACAGCCGAGCTTTGTAGAGAGGGTCCGGGATTTCTTCCTCGGTCTCGTCTCAACATTTCCGCCCCCGAGGAATAAAGCTTCAGAGATATCTTCAGTAAGTTCCTCGGTCTCTTGCCTTAGTACGTTGCTAGTTTACTCTTTACTTTCAGCAATTTATCTTGGCTATCTATGATCTGCGGGTACCTGAGTCTGCGCGAGTGACAGCGACTCTTGTTTGGGGTTTCATCTATAGCCCTTCGCGTTGGGTGGAGGTCAGTGGCTGAAAGCTTAGGCGTGGTGCCTGTGCTGGCTAGTCACCTCAGGTTGTGTTGCACCCCATGGAACTGCAGTGGTAGGCGGCAGGTGGTGACAGCCCTGTCCATCCTTTGTACTCCACCACGTTCAGGTGTACTCATAACAGTAGTGCTGAGCCCGGAAGAACCCCTCTCTCACCCCGTTCTGAGTTCTTCCCGTTCTAGCCGTCGAAGCAGATCATGTTAGATTAAGATAGGTTGTCTGGGGTAACGAGTGGCTAACTAAGGTTAAGCTCTCTACACCCTTTACCCATTTCTCCCCTGGTGGTCCGGTTAAGATATTTCTAGGCTAGTCGCGTCTACCGTTCCTTGGATTTGACATCCAGGTTCTTACTCCCCTGGTGAAAGGCTACATCGGACTCCGTGCGCTTGCGGATTTAGTTAGGCTAAGGAGTGCCAACACGGCTCTCGGAACCGAGAAAAAGAAGATGATCAACGACAGCAATTCACTCCTATCAGGAAGGACATTGCCAAGTGTGAAAGAACTCATGAAAAATTTTGACGAAATTCAGCTGTCTGACGTCGTCAGGGGGCAAGCGCTCGAATCAAAATTGCTCCCGAACTCTTCTCACGAAAGGGGAACCCACCCCGAATCTGACTCAAGTTCGACGAGTGGTTCGAGCACCCACCCAACCCTAACCACTTTCAGACTACACAACTTGGCATCAGCTTACCAAAAACTCATATGCTCCCAATTCGAGTCAATGATAGAGCAGTATGTGGATATCCTAATCCGGATCGGACTAGAGCATGCCACTTTGAGGACCGGGTGTGTCCGAGGACCGGTGGATGGTCGCTTCCTGGTGTGATGAGTGATTGACAACGTGGTGTGGATTGATGTTTGCCTTGGCTCAAGTATTGCAGGTGTAGAATGCGGCTTAATTGCATTGGTGCAGGTGAAGAACAAGTGCGGAAGGTCTTAGCCATGGTGGCCTCCAGGGAGTGGAGAGACAAGTAGGCTTGGTTTGAGGGACCCGGTGGCCAGATGGATCAAGTGCGGTTCACATGGTGGCAAGAACGAGCAAGGGAACGTGGTTCCAGTGCGAGGTAGCGGCTCACAACCGAAGCTCGTACGTGGACATGAAGCTGGTGCAAGGTAGTGGCTCACAACCGAAGCTTGCACACGGGGTTTGGAGATTTGGCCACAAGACCATCAGGTGGACGGTTTTCCTTGGTTTGGGCCTCAAAACCAAGGCCGAGGACACGTCGTGGCAAAAACAGGCTATGGGCCGGTCAGCCCCCCAGGGGCGGTTTAACCGCCCCCCTGGGCAGGGCCCGTGAGCGTCGAGGAGCTTTGATCCGAAGGACACGCGGCGTGATTGCAAGGGTTGTGTCGGAGGAAAGCAAGCTTGCAGTGGAAGGTGTTCCAGCCGGAAAAGATTCGATTCAAATATCAAATTTGCCCCTAAGGGGTATGTATCGCTTAGGGGTAGTTGAGTCATTAGAGCACCACCACTTGGACTATAAATAGACCCCCAAGGGTTTGGTGGCTGCTATATCTCTTGGCTTAGTTCTATTTTCCTTTGGTTTTTCCCTTTCTAGTTTTCTATAGGCTAGCTAGTGCTTCATCGGTGAAATCTTCAAGAGGGTAGGATGTGGGAGGATTGCTAGTCTCTTTGTAAAGAAGTTGACCTCATCATGTATGGAAGATTTAGCTTTTGCTCATCCTCTCTTATGTGATTTCATTGTTCATCCTGTGGCTCTTTTGGTCCCTTTGGTGGATTTTCGATTCCTTGTGTTTGAGGCCATTTCTTTGTGAGTTTGCTTGGGGGATTCACATATGAGCTCGTGGAGACTCTTCTCTTGGTGATTTGCCCACACAAACTGCAGGAGTCGCTTCGGATTTGGGGGTTTTTGGATGAACTCGAGATGGAGGTGTTCTTCATGAGATTTGAGATTCCGGAAGTTCTAGAGAGTTAGAGGCCGAGATTTTTGGGGAATACCCTCTACTTGAGGTGTAGATCATCTCCCTAAAGTTTCGTCTCAAGAGCTCAAGCCGTTTGGGAGATCGGGTAATTCGATTTTGGGAGTTGACGTTCGGATCCCGTGGCTACAGACTTGGGCGGTTTAACCGCCCCCCACCCTTGGCCGGTTTAACCACCCCTGGGCGGTTTAACCTCCCTTAGGCTAGTTTAACTGCCCCTGCCTAGGAAGAGGAGAGTTCATTTCAGTTTGGTTCGATTCGATTTGCTCGATTTGGTTTCCGCTGGTGTGATCGTGTTCCTAGGGTCAGTAGCTTCTCAGTAGCTACGTGATCTTGGCTAGATCGTGTTGTGAGGATTTGGAGTTGAGTTGGGATAAAAGCCGGATTCGTTGAGAAGAAATTTTATCGGCTCCCATTCACTCCCTCCCTCTCTGGTCGCCTAATCGGTCCTTCACACTTCTTGCAAGGAGGCAGCCCCCGTACTCGATCACGACTCGGACTCGGATGATGAAGATCCTAACGGTACGACCAGGTAGTGCCTGTTCATAACCTCGACATCAGAAGGAAGAATAACAGATTGGAGGCAAACAGGGTACATAGTCAACAAAAGTCGCGGTTTCTCCGTCACAAGCTCCAATCTCGATCAAGACAATGCCCGAATCAGGAACAACAACATGGTACACCACACTCAGAACCGTGCCATATACATGATTGGCCTCAAGGACTTCGAAGAAACCAATCTCTACAAAAGGGAAGCACTCCTCGAACTCTCCGAAGCACTAAACAATACCAGGAGCAGGAAAGAAAGAATAGTCGAGTGGTTAAAAACCAAAGGAGGGCCGAGCGTCGTGCTATTCTACGTAACAAGACAGGCAAGAGTAGATCCGCAAAGTCAAGCAAGTACTGCAATTCTCCAGTTGCCAAGGCCATGGAACTGCACTTCAGGCTATCTCTCATGCACCAAACTACTAAAATAAAAAATCTTCTCGGGTTGACCACCACAATCATCAAACAACTCGATGATTATGAGGCCCCGCATGAAGAAGAAAGTGATGACTTAGAGGCACGCCTGCAGATCGCCGCGGTAGAACAATATAATCCTCAAAGCAACTGGAAAATTCAGCCTCAAGAAGTCCAGAGTACTCTTACAAGGAAACCAGTCGAGGACAGAACAACCATTATCCAACAGCTCAACAAGCTAAAGGCAAACTCCAATTCAGCGGCATTCGAGGAAGCGCTTAACAAGAGATGCACATTGCACCCAAATCAAAAGCACTTCACTAAAGAATGCTACACACTGAAAAAGGCACTGGGGATCCCTGTGAAGAATCAAAAGACAACTCCAGTTCAGGACATACCGGAAGAGCCATACACATATCAGCACCATGATGCTATGGTGATGGTGATCTCTCGACAAATGAAGGAACCTCAGGGCAAGAAAACGATAGCAATATCTAGATGTTTCTTCCCAAGAAAAACAGACACCAACATATCCTTCTCAGAAAAGCATCAATGGGAAACGTTCTTAGAAACAAACCCACCACCACTCGTAGTAAAACCAGAGATTGGTATGCTCAAGAGTACAAAAGTGCTAATACACGGAGGAGCCAGGCTTAATCTGCTGACAGTCTCATCCCTACATGATATGGGTTTCGACTAAAAAAAGTGGATGGTACCCGCAACCGCTCCATTCTTTGGAATCATCCTAGGCATAGAAGCTATGGCAATTGGATCAGTAACTCTTCCAGTAACCTTCAGCGATGGCAACAAATCTAGGACAGAGTATCTAAGCTTCGAAGTAATCGATTTCAGCACTCCGTACAACGCAATTTTCGGAAGACCTTCATTAGTCAAATTTCAAGCTATCCCAAATTACAACTACCTTATTTTCAAGATGAGTACTCGAAACGGCGTCCTATCACTTCAAGGAAGCCTAGGACAATGTCACTGCTATAATAAAGGAGTCGTCAGAAAAGTCACTCCTTCGTTCAAACAAATCTGGCCGAAGCAATAGGACTACTCCTATCGAGGAATGGGGCAACCGCTCGTACCATGAGAAAAAAAGACCCTAATCTATAAAGGGCATTACGATATCGAGTAGTTTCACATTTAACAGTAAATCAGATCTCCATAGAGACTAGTCCAGACAACTAATTCATTGAGTAGTTTACTTACAAGAAGATTCTACTACTTATGTAACCAAGGATTATATAATATAGACTTATAAAAGTACTATCGATCGTGTTGCCTAAAAACTCCCTTTTGCGGAGGTCCTTCGACTACTTTGTCTATAAAAACCACTCACCACAGACTTGGAAAGTCTGAACTTCCTTGGTACTAAAATAAGAAAGTTCGACAGCCAACATCTGGGGGCTTTGGTTTCCAAGATTACAATGGAAGGTCGAAACCTTGAGGAACTAGCCAAAGGATTAGATGACCATACAACAAAGAAAACGATTCACATGATACAAAGGTGAAACATTCCACACTTTATTCAAAAGCTTTGGTTACAAGAACTGTCGAAGATCGATAGGATTTACAAGAACAAGGACAACCAAGAGACAAACATTTACAAGAACAAAGACGGCAGGCCACTAAAAGCAGCCATACAAGTAATCACCATGCCTTCGACCCAGGAACAGGCTGCAAAAAGCCCATATCTGGCATCTTGCATCTTCTCTTCTAGCATCTGGGGCACGAAGGGAAAATCTGTGGAGAGAAGGAGCATACAGCAGGACACTAGGCCATAAGAAGACCCGACTGTCTACACGCAGCACGACATCGACGCGGTGGATCAGCTAGTTACCGGCGACACCACATACTTCCATCCCAAGATCAACTAGACCTTTCGGAGGGAAGCAGAGGTAGCACCGGACTGTCTACACCTAGCACGGCACAAAAATACCGCACCCGACTACTGGTGACTACCTCCCACCAGTCCTTTGCAACTACTTTTCTGGCATCAAGACTTCAAGTATGACGAAGACTCAGTCCGGGAGGATGAAGAAAGGAGGAAGCTGAGAGGAAAGCTAAAGCAGCCATGACTCCAGAAGCATGAAAGCAAGCCATCAACAACCTAGGGCCAATTTATAGCAAAAAAACAGAGCAATCAAATAATATTCATTGTTTACACATGAAGCTTTCGTGCAAATACAACAAAAGATTCGATCCTATCCAAAAGTGGCAAGATGACAACAACGCGAGAACCCGCACCCAAGTCACAGACTAACCAAGCAAAAAGATCACAACAAAAGATCAAACAATCATGGACAAAGACGGGACTGCAAAAGCGAAAACTTTCTCAGAAAGACACGTCTCGTCAAGCTCCTCCCGGGCTCTTCGAGTACTTGAAACAAATAAAAATCAAGACCAAGAGAAGATGCCCAATCAAATTCAATGAGCTCCAAAACGTCTACCCCCTCCCAACAGATTATTCAGGGGAAAATACAAAAGACACTCACAAATGAGTTCAAAGCAAAAGAATGCTTATTATCCAAGACCTCAGAGTGCTTATTTCCAAGAGAAATAACTCAAAGCGAGAGGTAACTAATGAGGTACGCTTGGCCTTACATCAGCAAACCAGAAATTGGGCCACAAAACAAAAGCCTATAGACTGGAACATCATGTCAGACAAACCACTCGACTAAACTGGCCTCAGAAAAAAAATCAGACCTGTTCCGAGTACTTCTAGAGAAGTAAGATTTTTCTAGGATCTCCAAGAGGTTATTTTCAAAGGAAATAAGCTCAAAGCAAGAGATAAGTGACGAGGTATGCTGGCCTTACAGCAGCAAGCCAAAAGTCTAGACCAAACAAAAAGGGGAAGAGCATGTCAGGCAAACTACCCAAAAAACTACCCTGGTCTTAGAAACAAATTGGACACGATTCAAGTACTTCTTATAAGTACAACTAAAAGAGCCTGGTCGACAAGCACACCGTCAAGACAAACAAGTGTCTCACTAATCAAGGCCATTACAAGAGTAGGAAAATACGTGCATAAGCTATGGCAAAAGCACAATAAATTTCAGATTGTTTCCACTCTTTACAAAGTATCATCTCAAAAAGGAGTACTTCCTCTTCATCAAAGAGAATAAAAACTACCCTATGAGAGATCTAACTTTTCCACGACTTGTTCGGCAATCGACCTAGTAGACTCCAAGTACTCCTCACACTTGGCATTAGAACAATCCTTAGCTTTACCGCCCGGTACGCTTTCCAACCTAAGCTTCGGAACTAAGGATTGGATGGTAGGAAGGACATGATTAGCCACAAAAGTACAAGTAGGACGCAAATACAAGTCAAAGCTCTCTAGAAGCTCTACGAGACGATCAAGAAGCAGTCGAGGTCGGGCACCAACAGGAGTTGGAGCAATGGAATCCGCAACCGCCATAGCAGCCGCGTCCAAGTCATCATAACACTTGATGAGAGCTTCTTGGTCAAGCTTCAGAGCATTGTACACGCCTTGAAGACTCTTCGACGATCGCTTCAATTGCTCGTTCTCATCGATGACACTTTGCATACCATCCTTCCACTTGTTGCGATCAACCTGAAGCGTCGCATAGGCATTTTCCAATTCTAAAAGGAAAAGGAAGTCAGTAAGCAAATAGGAAAATAAAGACAAAGGCCAAAACTCAAGTACTCACTTTGCATCTTTTTCCTCCAAGACTGGAGCTCAGTGACATGCTTAGCATTGACACCTTCAATATCAACATAATTGTCAATATTCCTGATAATCCTATCAGTAGCCTTGTTGTAATCTCAAATATTTTTCCACCGAGCATCCTCTGACTCTTTATAGCGATCTTTGAGATCAGCATTACCAGAGACTCATCAGACAAAAGATCGTCAGCTGGCAAAACAGAATTCTCCTCCCGCCCTGAACCAGCGACAGCAGAAGCAGCAACGACTACTTCCTCATAAGATAAAAGTACTGTTCTGGCAACAACCGTTTCAGTGGCAGCAGACTCGTCAGCAGAACATGATCTTACAGAAGCATCAACGCCGACTGTGGTTCACAATGTACCCGTCCCCAAGAAAGAATCATCCTTCTTCAGTGAAGAAGAGTCAAACGGCAGACTAGTCGAAGACTTCTTTAAATCAGACAAATGGACAGAGACCCTACAAAAAGCAGTCAGGAAAAATTTCCTAAAAACTAGTCCAAACAAGAGTTTCAAGTGTCAAACCTATCCGAGCCAGCTACGTGGAGACGAGGAGCGCCAAATACCAGCTTCCGTGCTTTCTTCACAGTGGCACAAAAGCAGTCTCCACCGCCTCCCTCAAAACCGATGAGGTACTTGCCTTCTCAAGGGAAGGCTCGGGGGCTGACGAAGACAAAGTCTCAAGATCTGTCCTACAGAAGCATAGTCAGAAAGGACCCACAAAAGTGAAAAGAGAAATAAGAGAACTCATACAAGAAGCAAGGGGTTACCGAGACTCAAGCTTCCCAACAAAAGAACTCAGGGGCTCCGCCGACAGAGTAGAAGAACCACTCTGCGACAAATCGTGGGGAATCTTAACCTTATGGACAAAGATCTATGGCTTTTGCCCCATCCCAAGATCATCAAGAAGAGGCCCCCTACTCCCTCAAAGGTCATCACCTTCCTCTTCCTTAGCAAGAGAAGTGGCAGCAGGAACCTACAAAGACGACACGTCAAAAGCACTCAAAACACAAGAACCAGTCGATCAAGCAAACAAACGATCACAATATCTAGAAAGGAGGATGCCCTAGATCATAGAGCTGAGGCACATAAGGATTCGTCAAAACCCTAGGAAGCATCAGTCGGACCCTCTCCAAGATCTCTCCTTCAGAAAGGTCCTCTGCGCTCATACAAGAAGGGTCACTGCGACCACTGTACTCATAGCCAAGTGTCTCTCTCAGACTTAAGGGTTGAATCCTACGCTCAACCCAACTATACACAACCAAGGCAACCGATACTCCCTGTTCCTTCAAGTAGTCGATAGTCTTGAAATAAGACGACAACGTTTTGGAGTCACCATGGGTGGGAGCCTCAATCCAACACAGTTCACTCGCCGGGGCTTTCCCAGTACACTCTGGTAGAGCAGGTGGATGATTCCTAACATACCACCGTGACTGTCTCCACTCGGTACCAGACGGAGGCAAAGAGTAGTCGAGGTATCTTTATCTAGAACCTAGTTGAAATTGAACAACTGCTCCCCAATAGGAGAAACAGAGAACTTTTTCAGAAAGGGAACAAGGACAAACAACTCTCGAAACAAGTCAAAATCCTAGTAGATCCCAAGAAAAGGCTCAAAGAAGTGGACAAAAATAGAAATATGGAAAATCCCATTGAGATCAAGGTTCTGGATTTCAAGATGATAAAAGCTAAGAAGATCACGGAGGAAGCGACAGGACGGGATTCCAAGACCCCTCTCCACGAAAGAAGAGAACATACAGATCTTATCAACTGGATCTAAAGGATGATTTTCAGTCAGGGGGAGGAGCAGACCATTGCAAAAACATTTGATCTTTCAATAAACCAAGATCCACAAGACGCTCAAGATCAGCATGTTTCACCACTGACCTCTTGATATAATTTGGTCGTGGTGGATAACGCGGACCATCAACCTTCCCAAGCTTCAAAGGGGGAAGAACTGGATCTGAACCCGCATGTCTGCATTTTCTAGTTTGCTTCTTCTTAGGCACCGGCTTCCACGTCACGGGTTTCTTTTGACGCATTGCGGTCAAGGGAATCAAAATGAGGAAAGATCAAGAGAAGGCAAATAGCGGCGGCGGCGGACCTCCAGCAACAGAGAAGAAGGGGCAAATGTTTTTTGCCTAAATGAGAGGAAAAAAGTAAAAAAACCCTAAAAAAGGTTATTTTATAACCAAGGACAGAAGAAACCTATTGAAAAGTGCCTATTTCAGATAACAGACATCGTTCAGCTTTTAAGGAGGAAAAGACGTTGTCTAGATCTTTGTTTTTAGAAGAGCTCCTAAACTCAAAAGTCTATTTAATAATCTTAGCCTTTCTTAAATTCAGGGACTTTCATTATCCATCTAACGCAAGCCAAGAGTACCTTTGATCCTTTTTACCACTCCAAAAGAATGGCTCAAGGCTCGGGGGCTACAAGACACACAGATCGCTGATGCAAAGTTTTTTCAAATTTCCACCAAAGATTCAAGGTTTTTGCAGGACCTTCAGCTCCAACCATCGATTCAACCTAAAGCTCGGGGGCTACTTCATATGAAGTACGATTTCAAAATCGCAATCCAGAACATCATAGGGCTTGAGCACCTCACTGCCTCGTCCTTAGAAGACCAAAGAACTGCAGTCCAAGGAAGTACTCAAAGATCCTCAAGAAAGACTGAGAAGCACTCGAACCAGCGGGCCAAGCACTCTCAAGACAAGAAAAGAACTCAGCTATGACGCGCTCAGGGGCTTGTTGGACATGGAGGCCTAGGGCCCACATGAACGCAGGAAGAACTCCAAAGGAGGATATGGCAACAAGTAGAGACCGTGGCGCAAGGCGACAAGAGGACGCTTTGGGATATGGAAACTAGTCGATATATGGAAAGCACTCGCATAGCGAGGCTTGCTCGGGTTACTACTCGAAGTAGACTAGGATTCCACTCTTGTAACCCTGCCTGCCAGTATATAAGGCTGGGCAGGGACCCCTCTCAAAGCACGATCACGATCAGGATCAACGATCCATGAGAGACAGATTCAACTAGTCTTATTGATCAACAACTAGATCGATAGGGCAAGCTTGTACTGATATTCACACTACGTAATGCAAGATCAGCAACATGACGTAGGGTATTACGCCTAGTTGGTGGCCGGAACCTGTATAAATCTCGTGTGACGTAACCATCGAGTTTCTGACTCTACGAACACTCCACCAAAACTCTACTACCTAGGGATACTCCTCGATGGGATTGTCGGTAAAACACCGACATATGTTACCTTGAGCTCCCTAGCTTTTGCGATCACCCTTGTCTACAAGTCTACCACTTGGGTACCCCCTAGTGGATTGCCGGTCCTAGAGTCTGACATTTGGCACGCCAGGTAGGGGAGATCGCGGAGCACCTATAGCTAGCTCGATGGCAGTTTTTGTTCCTGCGTCTCCTTCATCAAGCATGCACCGTGCGACGTCGATCTGGCACCGTCCACGAACTCCAACTCGAGTCAACTCCAATGGCCCACCAAGACATCTAAAGCCACCCACCCACCCACCGACCAATCAATCAACCCCACCATCAGAGACATCCATGACTTGAGGGGATGCATCCAATGACGTTGGAGCCCTAGGTCAGGTTCGGTCGACCTAGCACCTGTGTAGACCCAAGTCAGTTCTAGCATGCAACCACCACCCAAAATAATAGTCATTCAGGATTAAGGCGGTGAAATCAAGGGTTAGTCAAACCCCCTTAGTTTGGCCTAGGGCTGGACTTTCGGTTTAAACCGACAACCCAGTTTGGGTTGTTCAGTATTACAAAATTTTGGTGTTCTAAAATCATGAATTGATCGATGTCTCACGAAACTAAAAATGGACGATTTTGGTGTTGGTATTTTCGGTTCGGCGTTGGTTTTTACTGAAGTTCATGCCTTCGGCTCATCCCAATATTCACACATCTTTACCACCGTCCTAGTCAAGGCATAGAAGCGAACCATGATGCAAAACTTACTCGCACGCGCCGCCCACTTCAGGAGACTGCTTGCCGAACGTCGCTGCTTCGCTGGGATGCCGCTCGCCAAGCGCCACTGCTTCCTAACATCACCCCTCGCCGAGCGCTGCTACCACTGCTCTCCATAGCTCCGCTGGGCCGGTGCTCACCAAGTGGCGTATGTTGTCTACGATTCGCTGGATCCTGAGGCCAGGGAGGTCGACCCTCATGCCACGCTGCCATGGATGCGACATGCGTCCATCGCCGCCAGCACCGAGCCTGAGCGTGAGGGGTCGAGAGGATAAGGCAACGAGATGTCAGGGATGCTTGTGGACTCGTAGTGCTCGTGTATTACTTATGGGCCACATACAGGATTGTTGTCTTTTTTTTTAGAGAAACTAGGATCATATTTCAAATAAGCTTCCAACAGTTTATCCACATAACATACAAGGACAACTTGAAAGTAAAACGAATTACAACCTAGTCCTTGCAAGTTTTTCCCGGTCCCCTGTCACCAACAGTTGAAGCCGCCACCTATGAAGCCGACCACCTTCCCAACGAAGGATAGTAAAAGATTTCATTGGCACCATGAGCAGCACATTGGAAACGCATGCCTTGTGATCGCTGAATGGATATGCCGAGCAAGATGGCTAATGGCCATCACATCGCTGGAGAGTTGGGGATCTGGCGCCTCAATCACCAATGACACCTGACACGCTGAACGACAAGTCACTTAGAAGGGGAAGAAAACCACCAGAAGTAGTGGTAGATGAAAACCAATCCAAATTCCCAGCGAGCTGCTAGACTAACCTCACAAGGCAATCCCAATCGACATCGCTGTCAGCATGACCACCCTGGAGGTACAAAACAGTGCTAATACCTCTAGGGGCTATGTCATTAGTAACAAGGTTGGCAATGTTGCTGACATCGTGGGCACAATTAGTGCAAAGAAGCCCATAAAGGACTCAGATGCCAATGCATGAAACAACATCAAAGAACACATCGTCGGTACAACATCCTTCGCATAATACACTATCACTATGCTCCACAATCTCTGCAACCATCGTCAAACTCCCACCTCCAACACAACCCAAGAGGAAGCAAAAGACGAACACTAAAACATACCAAATAGCTTCAAGAACTGTGCGCGGGGGGGGGGGGGGGGGCGCCATCAACGGTGACCAAGCTGAAACCGACGTAGCCGCCTCAAATGAGTGGTACAGAGCGAGAATTCCCGTCATAGAAAGCTCAACCGATGAGGATAGAACTAACCCTAACCTACACAAACCTAAGCTAAAAGGAGAGGTATGTACACCGGTCGTCGATCCTATGTCTTCCCTCCACCTCTGGCGCCAAAAGGGCCACCGGAAGCGAAGAGAAGGCGGTGGCACGTCGGAAGTGAGATCACCTCTCGGTCACCATTTTTTACTCTAGCGAGGTGGAAAGGCCGACGAGGCTCTCCATAAAGGTTGTTGTTAGTTTCCTGCTCATGTATGCCTTGGGCTTTGGGCCTAGGTGTCTAAATAGGTCGAAGTGATCAGGTGGAGGAGGAGATGTTAGATTTTTGTGGTGTTTTGGTTCGGTAGGACATGAAAACCAATACCGACGTCGATCACTGATCTTTGCAAAAACTAAAATTGGTGCCGAACTGAAAAATCAAAAATTTGGTTCAGTTTTGGTTTGGTTCAGGTCGTTTTTTGGTGATCGGTAAAAAAGTGCCCACCGCTGGTTTGGCCGAACTAGCACCTCCACTAGCTCAGCTACCCTCTAGGCACTGTAAATACCTGGTTTGGGTAGAAGCAAATCGCACACAAGAGAAGAAGAGCTCCATAGGCGAAGGGCTGCCAACACTACACTTAGAAATAGGGAGAGGGCCAAGGTGAGAGTCAGAGAGAGGAGTCGGAGCTGTTGGCCCCTCTTCCACTTTGTACCTCGACGGATGCATATCAATTTTGAGTAACATCCAGGTTTTATCTGGTAACTCTGGTCCTTTCTGATTAATCAAACATTGGTTCTTATTCCCATCAACTCATTGGTTCCTCGTTCATTACTTAGTGGTTCTACTTTCCTTGAATACTTTGTGCATGATGAAGAGTAAAGTAGTAGTTATTAGTGTAGGAGTGGTGCCTACACTAGTAGTTACATTGGTTTGCACGCAATTCAATATAATAGTTGTGGCAGCCGGCATGTGATGACAACCCTGTCCGGTCGACGTAGTCCACCACGTTAGTTTTGGACGTTAGGACTTATGGGTAGGCAACACCACTCCCCTTCTCATCCCTTTCTGTGAGTGGTGGTGCCTTGGGCGTCCGAAGTGAACTCTAGTGAGTAAGTATCATCCGCTTGATCCATTCAGATAGCCGATATTGCTACACAAGTACCCTCTCTACCCTCCTGCTTATATATCTCCTCTCTCTTCATCATCACCCTTAAAATCCATCTGGGTATATTAGTTTAGGATTAGAGCACTTCGCATTCCCCGTGAAAATCAATACTCTAGAATACTCCCGGGTGAAAGCTACATCGATATTCGTACGCTAGCGATTTTATCTATGAGTCATAAGAAGTACCAACACTGGCCATGCACGAGCACCATATGTGACAATCTAGGTGTTCATTAGCCTAATCACCTGCTAAACCTTTTGTCTTAGCCTAATTAAGTTTAATTTGGCCTCACCTAGATTTTCACTTAAGGAATCCTACCAAAATTCCCTTGCACCTCGGTGAACTTTTGACCTTTCATGGTTGGCATGGTTCAAATTCGAGATTTCACTTGAGAACTTGAAAATCGACCAATACAAAAGTTGTTCAGTTTTTAACGGGACACATTTTTGTCAATTGGCTCATTTCGAGATTTTGAGTGGAAAGCACCTTAAATTCCAGTCAAAGTCAGTCAAAGCACAGTAGTTCACTGCAGACTGGCACCCCGAGTCCATGCTGTTTTCTTCTCAGTTTTCTCTCGAATCCACTCACTTTTTCATAGGTCAACCTTTGCAAAAGTTGTAGCTGGTAACTTGGAACACAACTTTGCTTTTTGGAGATTTTGAACTTCAGTTCAAAATTTCGGAGAAAAGTTGGGTTGAAGGAACGCACGACATGTGTTCGACGAAATGCCAGCGCTCTGCGGCGCTGCGCGAGTCACGCGCCCGACAGCGCCGCCACGCGGCGGCCAGCTTCTGACGCGGATGCCGAGGCCGTGCCCGCGCCTTAAATGCGCCGTGCGCTGTCCCCGCGGTCGTCCCCGACAAAGCCGCTCTGTTCCCCCGCGCCCCTCCGACTAGATGCGACGGGCGCTTGGTGTGCGCCACGTGGTCGCCGGCGACCCGCCGGCGGGCTGCAGCGCCGCTGCCCCGACCAGGGCTGGCAAGCCAGTCGCCGTGGGCCCCCGCCTCTCGCCAACCCACGCGCGAGCTTCCCCCGACCGGCCACCGACCACCCAGCCCTGCGCCGCCCCGCCGCGACAGGCCGCCGACCGGCGAGCCATGTCCGCCGCGGCAGCCATCGATGCGCCACCCGAAGCTCCGCGTGTCTGCTTCGTTGCTCTGAGCCGCAGTCCGAGCCTCGCCTTGACTGCCTATAAAAGGCCCCGCACCCCGCACGCGATCTCTCCCTCCGCCGCTTGCTTTTGCCACCGCCAGCGCTGTCCTTCCGCCGCTCGCCATTGCTGCCGCCAGGCTGCTACTCCGCCGCTCTTCGCCGTGCGCACTGTTCCGCCACCATTCCTCGCCACCCGCACTCACCTCGCCCTTGCCCTAGCTTCCCAGAGCCCTAGATGCCACTCTCAGCTCCACCTCCGAGTCCTTTCCTTAGATCCGCCCCGCAGCCACCCAGCCAAACCACTCGAGTGCTGCAAACCCACTCGGGCGCAGCAAAACCACTCGAGCCCTTCAGCCAAACCACTCGAGCTCTGCCACAAACCACTCGAGCGCATTCCCAAACCACTCGAGAGCATCCCAAACCACTCGAGCAGAGCCGCAGCCGCACAGCTCCGCCATCCGCCGCCGTCGCACCACCTCCGGTCACTCAATCCACTCGTGATCCACTCGAGGTAAGGCGGTGAGCCTCTCTAAGCCTCCACGACTGGTTCCACCTTGTTTATAACCAGTCGGTGAAGCTTCCGAGTGCTTTCTGTTCGTAGAAGCCTTGTGGTACTCTGTTGCCTGTCTGTTTAATGATAGAGCTTAGTTGAGCTGGCTAACTTGCATTTTAATTTATACCAGTTTAGAACTGGAGAAATTCAAACAGCAAGATCATTTGATCTTTTAAGCTATCCTTTGGCATGTGAGCTTGCTTAGACTAGTTTAGTCCTGGGTAAATTTTTAAGGACCTTTGGATGATAGTGTGATTTCTTAGGATTTATTCTTGTTGATAGTGTGCCGTTTTTGTCTATTTTGTTGTGGTTAATGTATGCGTGATCTTTGCTTAAATCTTGGTCAGCAAATCAAGTAAACCACAAAGAGCACACAGTAATTTTCTCACATTTTAATAGTGAACCGAACTGCCAGAATAATTTATGAAAGTTTCATTGCTAAAAAGGAGATAAATAAGAATAAGTTGATTTTAATAAATGGTTAAATAAACTGAAATCATCACACACACTCTTACTGTTTTGTGGTGAAATCAAAGATAAACAATATATGTGTACACAATTACCATTCGACAAACTTGAAATCCACCCGGGTTCATCATGGTGCAACTGTGATGACTCGACCGAAGATCATACTCTTATTGCACATGCATTCGTGTAGAACCTGCCCTCGCCGACGGAGACTACGAGCTGATCCCCACTGAAAGAGAAGGCCAAGCAGAAGGCGAGGTGAACGCTGTCCAGGTCGAGCAAGACCCGAACGCGGTTGCAGAGGACTCCCAAGCTAACTTTGTGCCCGAAGGCAAGCCCCGGAGCATGTCCTATGTTTTCAAATACATGCAATTATGTTTGGCTATGTTTACGTTTGTGCATTTACGTTCAGAAGTTGATTTGAAACCCTAGTTGCATGATCCTAGGTACCTATGCTTTGCAATACTAGTATGATAGGTCGATAGCTGCCCCGCTATAAGGACCCGGAAAAAGTCGAGTGATTTCCTGTCACTCGCGAGATATAGGAATCCACTGCTCTACTTATGTTGGAATCATAAGGATGACGGGTGGGGATTTTTATCATGTAGATGCCCCGTCCGTGTATGTTAATGTTGGTTAAGGCCGAATGGTGTGGTACCGACGGTTAAGCTTTTGAAAGTACCAAGCGCTTGTCGATTCTATGGGGTCGGTAAGTTTAGTACCTACATGACTCCAGGGTGCGGACTTTTTCCGGCTCCTATTGGGAACTTCTTCCCCATGCCTCGAACATGTGGGTACGAGGGGCGTAAGTGTTGGTTTGGCCAAGCCTTAGACCTCGTATGCTAGGGGGAGTTTGGTCCTGGACGCGACTGGAAGATTGGTGGGAACTACCTGGTAGCGCTAGCCTTTGGCTGAGTGCGATGATCCGAGTGTTTGGGTTCCCCCTTGCAAGGTTGAAATTGGTTCGAACTGTCTGTCTCTCGCAGCTAATGAGACTGCTTAACCCCGCTGCTACATTGAGTAAGAAGTAGAACATGATGATGGAAAGAAACTTGATGCTTGCTTAATTGCTTGCTCCACTTGCTTGAGTAGTACAGGTTGCTTACCTAGAATGGTTAACTTAACTAGAACTTGATGCTAAAATACTGAAAGAAAGGATCCACTCTTAGCCGCTCTTTGGCAAAACAAACCCACCAGCCAAAGCCTTGCATGTCTAGAAGTTGGTGATGTAGCTGTCACCCGACGGTTAAGTCTTGCTGAGTATTAGTATACTCAGCCTTGCTTGTGGCATTACTTTTCAGGTAGCACTCTTGAGGAGATGGTTGCCGGTCTTACTTGGCCAACCACTCTTCCTCCGGGCTGGTCTGTTGTGTTGGACGAGGATGCTTCAGAGTGACGTCACGACGGCTTCACGTGATGTTGCTGCGACTTCGAATAATTAGTTGTTTTCCACTGCTTTCAAAACTCTGAGATAATGGTACTTTATGCACTGAACTTGTATTTTGTAATAATTTACCTCAAGTGGGACCTGTTTAATATTTGTGGATGTGTTGTAATATCTGGGATCCACCTTCGAGTGGGTACTTGTATGACTGGTTTCGATCGAGGTAACTGTCCGTGGTTGCATCGGGTTTGACCCGACAGACTATCAGATTACTCCGATTTAATTGCGTGATGACCAATGGAGGGTTAACGCACTTAAGCCAGATTAATTTGAGCGGTTCTGCCACAGCTGGTATCAGAGCGAAAAGACGTACACCAGAGGTTCACACGGTCCCAACACACTTGTTTTGGAATAAAATTTGACCAACTAGTGCTTTGTGAAAACTCGTTGGATCGCTAAGGATTAACTGGACCGTGAAGCCCTAGAGGGAATTCCGGGTTGTTTCAGGTGGCTTGCTAATTACGGTGTATTTGACTAACCTGTCCAGCACATCTTGCCCACGTGTTTTATACGTGCGCTGGTTTCCGTGCCCGTATGCACGAAGGGTGATAGGATCTCCATTCCAAGGACCCTATCATTACGGTTGTGTATGAGTCGCCACATGTTTTATATGTGAGCAAGGTCTTGATGGTATGGTTCTAATTCAAATGAGCCTATCATCCTCGTTGTTCGCCATGTTCGAGACATGTGCATGATGCCGCATCACGAGTTATGTGAAGGGTTGTGTGCTCTATTCAAAAGGAGCGTACGGCCTAGACTAGATGCACTATCCATGCAGTGTTGAACGCATGGATACCGTTCTTATAAATGAACGGTAATGGATGAGGACGCTTCCGTGGCGTGCTGGCACGGAAGGTTCATGGTTTTCTTGCAGGTACACTGACTCCGTTCGTTTAAGGTTACGATGGTCCGAGTGACGACTAGTTATTATAGGGAGAGACGTATATTGTGTCTCGCCACCGGCAACTAACTACGTACGCCAAGGCTTCTTGGTATTTGTGAGGACGTTTTTAGTTCCTTTGCATCATGTTAATCACCTTAAAAATTGTGAAGTTAACTAGAAGCAAAAGAAAGTAAAAATCATAAATCCCACACACTTCCAGAAGTCTGTCAAAACTGTGTTTCTTGCTGGTCTGAATTTTTTCGGGTCATTAAAACCACTCGGCTGGCTGGGCACCTTAAGTAAAAGTTGTTCATAATTTCATAAACAAGCTTCTGTAAAAATTTCAGAATTTTTAGGTAAGTAAGACTGGAGACAAGAGCTGTCCGTTTGCCGGAAAAATCTGGCAGACAGCCAGTTAAGAACTAAGTGTTTCACCCGTCTTAAACCCAAAATCAAAGCAACCTCAGAATACCAAACTTGTGGTTAATAACCTTAAGAACAACCTGGTAAATTTGGGAGCTTTTGGTTGGGTAGTTTCAGAGTTTCACTCGTTTTCCCATCGCTGTTCCGATCTTCGTTCTACTCTCGCACAGTTCTTACTCGGTTCCTTTGGTTCCTTTTCTACAGATGGCAGACGCGGCTTACTTTGTGTTTGGCACGGACGGTTTTCTCCACTCGGATTGCCTCGCTTGGGAGGGTTTTCCCTCTATCTTGTGGAACGCTCTGAGTACCGCCGGTTTCGTCTCACCACCCCTCTACTCGTGCCGCGAGTACCTTCAGGATGGTGTGCTTCGTTGCATCACCAGGGTCTACGTGCCACCACACCCTCACCACCCCGAGTGGCCTTTGGTCGATGCTGAGGTGATAGGCCACAGGTTGACTGACACCGTGGAGCTCGCTGCCTTGCGGGTGCTGAACGTCTTTTGTGACTTCCGCCCCGTGGAGGTGATGACTTCTCCACTTGGGTTGCTTCCTACCACGCAGCCCGACGACCCAGCTTGGGTGGAGCGTCGAGCTCACGTGAAGGCAGTTGTTGAGTGGACTGGTGCTGTTCCTACCGCTGAGGGACTAGCGCGGTATGTGAACACGTTCTCCAGGCTTCTTACACTACTTCAGGGAGGACTAGCCGACTCGGTTGAGTACGGCATGGCTTCCTACTGATCCTTCCGACAGCTGCAGTATGACTACACCACTCAGTCCCTGGAGGCAGCCGACACAGACACGGCTACGGCCAACTTCCAGGCTCAGATTGGCGACTTACTTGGACAGGTCATCACACTTCAGCAGGAGCGAGAGACCCACTTGGCACAGATGGCCGAGATGCAGGAGGAGCGTGCTAACCACCTAGGCTAGATCGAGACGATGCAGGAGGAGGTAGTCTCGCTGCATAACGAGCGGGCTGGGCTTATTGAGCGTGTTGGAGAGCTAGAGGACCAGGTTCACGACCTGAACCTTGACGTCGAGGATGCTCACCAGCATATCGGGATACTCCAGCAGCAGGCTCCTCTTGAACAGGACGTTGAGATGGTCGATGAGGAAGAGGAGGAGCCTATGGAGGTAGAGATAGACCCCGAGGAGGTTCAGGGCATGTCCGGCACGGATACACTTAGTCACTTGCCCCCACTACCCACGACACCCGGTTCACCCGCCGAGAGTGAGGCCTCGGTCAACAACCTCGATGATTTCTAGATGTTGGCAGCGTTACTCCTCAGCGTAGCCTACTTTTGGACAGTGATGTAATAGGCTAGCTTGAGTTGAGTATGTCTTTTGTGCAGCTTAACCATGATGTAACTTAGGGTAGAGATGACCCTAGAGTTGGTTGTTTCGATGTGGTTGTAACCGCTAAACTCTGCAGCTGAATCTGGTTCGAATTTTTAATGCATGCATTTCTTATTTCTGGGATAAATGATGAATACCAAGGTTGTGAGGAATTTCATAAGCAAGATGCTCGCAAAATTTCAGCCCTTTTGGTTAAGAATTGTGAGAGTTATGTACGATTTGGTGAGCCTCGGCCGTTCTGAAAACCGCAAAAACAGAGGCGTGAATTTCGAATTTTTCGCCCTAGCTAGAGTGCGAATCAGAACTGGAGCGAAACATGAAAGTTGTAGCTCCCTAAATTCTCTAGCTGCTGGCAAAGATTCATCATTTTTAGGCATGTAACCTGGGAGATATGAATTTTCTCCCCTGACAGCCTTGCTGATCAGAAATTTCTGCAATGGATGTTTACTGTTTTCGCGCATGATTGCCTTGTCTACCTTGTATACGAGTTTCGAAATCATGTGGCTGATGGTAAATGATTTTTGCAGATGGTTGACTCAACCCGCCACACCAACTTCACCGCCGGGCAAACCAATGACGCCCAGGCTAACCAGCAACCGCTGCCGCAGCCCCCGCAGAACCCGATGGAGGCGTTTTTCGTCACCCAAACTGCGATGATGCGGGAGATGCTCGATATACAGCGACAGCTAATGCAGCAATGCCCAGGGGGACATCAGGATGCTCAACCCCATGTTGCTCGCTATGAACACTTCCTAAGCACTCAGCCATCGACCTTCCATGAGGCAACGGAACCACTGAATGCTGATGCTTGGATTCGCGCAGTGGAATCAAAGTTCTCGGTGCTTGCCCTACCATGCTCTGAGGAGAGCAAGGCTAAGTTTGCTGCCCAGTTACTCAGAGGACCTGCCCTCATCTGGTGGGAGAATCACCTGGCCACCCTTCCAGAGAACACGGTGATAACTTGGGCCGACTTCAAGACCGCCTTCAGAGCCCACCATATCCCGGAGGGTTTAATTGAGAGGAAGTTGAATGAGTTCCTGGCACTGACCCAAGGCACTCGAACTGTGTCCCAGTATGCCCAGGCTTTCAACAACCTCTGCCAATACGCTGGTACCCATGCTGACACGGATCAGAAGAAGATGGTCCGCTTTCGCAGAGGCCTCAGTGCAAAGCTCAAGGAACGTCTGAACCCCATCCGTACTGCCACCTACAATGAGCTGGTCAACCTGGCCATTACTCAAGAAGATGCCATTGCTGCTCTCAAGGCCGAGAAGAAGAGGAAGACTCCTATGACCCAGGCTGCCCCATCAAATCAGAAGTTCCGGATTGTTCAGAACACTCCTACCTCCAACCCCCAGAGGCCCGGACAGCAGGGACGTTGGACTATCAGGCCACCCCAGCAGAATCAGAGTCATTTCCCTGCTCCTCAGCAGCCCGCAGCCCCACGCCCCAACTACCAAGTCCCCGCACGTCCGAGCAATGGGAATACTTGTTTCAAGTGCGGACAGACGGGCCACTATTACAAGGACTGCCCCCAGAACAAGCAGCAAAACCAGGGACGGGCGCAGAACCAAGGCAAGGGAAGGAAGCAGACGGTGCAAGTCCGTCAAGGGAGGATCAACTTCACCACCCTTGCAGAACTACCCGAAGGAGCGCCAGTTATGACGGGTACTTTCTATGTCCACAATTACCCCGCTGTTATACTGTTTGATTCCGGTGCAACGCATAGCTTTATCAGTACAAGGTTTTGCACCAAGAGTGGACTAAATCTCACCCAAACCGCCACCCCCTACTTAATCACTACACCGGGTGGGAAGGTCTCAACCAATCAGAGGTCAAACTGAGTACCACTAGTTATGGGCAGCAAATTGTTTAAAACTGATCTTATTAGCGTGGGATTGGATGGAATGGATATAATTTTGGGAATGGATTGGATGACTAAACACCGGGTCATACTTGATATTCCCGAGAGGGTAGTTGAGATTCACTCACCACTCCTAGGCCGCACGGATCTCTATCTGCCGCACAAGGTCTACACGAGCTCCCATATCCTTTCTATGGCCGAACTCCGGATAGAGGACATTCCAGTAGTTTGCGAGTTCCCTGATGTCTTTCCAGAGGACTTGCCAGGTATGCCCCCTGACCGGGACATTGAGTTCGTTATTGAACTGCAACCAGGTACTGCTCCTGTATCCAAGCGACCGTATAGGATGTCACCCGTAGAGCTGGCAGAATTGAAAACGCAATTACAAGAGTTGCTTGAAAAAGGCTTTATCCGACCTAGCACCTCACCTTGGGGATGTTCGGCCCTCTTTGCTAAAAAGAAGGACAAAAGCTTGAGGTTATGCGTGGACTATCGCCCTCTCAATGCGGTGACTGTCAAGAACAAGTACCCCTTACCCCGCATTGACATTCTTTTCGATCAGCTAGCTGGTGCAAAAGTCTTCTCTAAGATTGATCTTCGTTCTGGGTACCATCAAATCAAGATCCATCCTTGTGACATTCCAAAGACTGCTTTCTCTACTAGGTATGGTCTATATGAGTACCTAGTCATGTCCTTTGGACTCACCAACGCACCTGCTTACTTCATGTATCTCATGAATTCGGTCTTCATGCCTTATCTTGACAAATTCGTCGTGGTCTTCATCGACGATATTCTGATCTACTCCAAAAATGAGGAAGAACATGCTGAACATCTTCGCATTGTTCTGCAAACACTTAGAGATCATCAGCTGTATGCCAAGTTCTCTAAATGCGAATTCTGGCTCAACAGTGTCAAATTTCTCGGGCACACAATTTCTGATGAAGGTATTTCGTGGACCCCGGAAAGTACAAGAGGTCATGGATTGGGAAACTCCCAAGTCTATTCACCAAATCCGTAGTTTCCTTGGACTAGCAGGATACTACCGTCGTTTCATTCCTGACTTCTCCAAGATAGCCAAGCCTATGACAGAACTACTCAAGAAGGGAGCTAAGTTCCATTGGACGGAGAAATGTGAAGAGGCTTTTCACACCTTGAGACGACTCCTTACTTCAGCCCCCGTCCTAGCACAGCCCGACAACACGAAGCCGTATGACATCTACTGCGATGCTTCCGGCACCGGGTTGGGATGTGTTCTCATGCAAGATGACAGAGTCATTGCTTATGCTTCTCGAGCCCTCCGCCCACATGAGCTGAATTACCCTACTCACGATCTTGAGTTAGCAGCGGTGATTCATGCTCTAAAACTTTGGAGACACCACCTCATGGGAGCACAGTGTAAAGTGTACACCGATCACAAAAGTCTCAAGTACATCCTTACGCAGGCAGATCTGAATATGAGGCAACGTAGATGGTTGGAATTGGTCAAAGCTTACAACTTGGAAATACTTTATCATCCGGGAAAGGCCAACGTTGTAGCCGATGCATTGAGTCGAAAGGCACATTGCAACTGTCTCACCGCAGACACCTATAGCCAGACCCTATGTTCTGAGATGAGGAAGCTTAGCTTGGAGATTGTTCCTCATGGCTCACTCAATAACATCTCCTTAGAACCGACTCTCTACGACAAGATCGCTACCGCTCAATCTCAGGATAAATGCATCAAGATCATTAAAGAAAGGCTCTCTGCCGGAGATGAGAAGTATCGTTGTTTCAGATTGGATCAAAAAGAAGTCGTACATTTTGGGGAACGTCTAGTAGTACCTAGAACTCCGGAGCTCCGAAAGGAAATTTTGGATGAGGCTCACCTCTCTAAATTTTCCATTCACCCGGGGAGCAGCAAAATGTACCAAGATTTGAAACAAAATTTCTGGTGGACAAGAATGAAGAGGGACATTGCCACATACGTCTCGGAATGCTGATACTTGCCAGAGGGTTAAGGCCAGTCACCTTAAGGTAGCTGGAACATTACAACCTCTTCCGATACCTTCCTGGAAGTGGGACGACATAAGCATGGATTTCATCGTTGGATTGCCCCTTACCTCTCAGAAAGCATGATTCCATTTGGGTCATCGTGGACCGACTCACGAAAACCGCTCATTTCATTCCGGCACGCACTACTTACCGTGCTGACCAATATGCCGATATCTACTTCGAGCAAATCCTTCGTTTGCACGGAACCCCCAAAACCATCATATCAGATAGAGGACCCCAGTTTATGTCACGGTTTTGGCAAAGGTTGCAAGACTCCTTGGGAACCAAATTAATCCACAGTTCCGCATACCACCCCCAAATAGATGGTCAAACTGAGCGAGTTAATCAGATAGTTGAGGACATGCTGAGAGCTTGTGTCATACACTATGATAAGAATTGGGATAAGTGTTTGCCACTCGCTGAGTTTTCTTACAATAATAGCTACCAAGCCAGCTTAAAGATGGTACCGTTTGAGGCACTTTACGGCACAAGATGTCGAACCCCGTTGAGTTGGTCACAGCCGGGTGAAAGACAAGTCTTTGGCACGGACTTAGTGGCCGAGGCAGAGGAGAAAGTAAAAGTGATTCAGGCTAACCTGAAGGCTGCCCAATCCCGACAGAAGAGTTATTTTGATAAGAGAAAGAAGCCCCTACAGTTCTCTGTGGGAGAGCACGTTTACCTTCAAGTCTCACCCACTAAGGGAGTACTAAGGTTCGGGGTAAAAGGAAAGTTGGCACCCCGTTACATTGGACCATATGAGATCATAGAAGCCTGTGGACCGGTAGCATACTGAGTCCAACTCCCCGAGAAGCTGTCAGGTGTCCACAATGTTTTCCACGTATCTCAACTTAAGAGATGTGTTCGAGTTCCCGAAGTTGAGATTGTCGATCAAGACTTGGCCTTGGTAGAACCAGACCTGACTCTCGTGGAACACCCTCTCCGGATTCTCGACCGCAAAGAAAGAGGAACAAGAAGGAAGATCATTAGAATGTACAAGATACAGTGGAATCATCACACGGAGGAAGAAGCCACATGGGAGACGGAGGATTACCTGAACACCAAGTTTCCGGGTTTTCTTCTTCTACATGATCGTAAGCATTCTTGCACACACTAATCTTTCTACACTCGAATCTCGGGTCGAGATTCTGTTTAAGGGGGTAGGCTGTGACAATCTAGGTGTTCATTAGCTTAATCACCTGCTAAACCTTTTGTCTTAGCCTAATTAAGTTTAATTTGGCCTCACCTAGATTTTCACTTAAGGAATCCTACCAAAATTCCCTTGCACCTCGGTGAACTTTTGACCTTTCACGGTTGGCATGGTTCAAATTCGAGATTTCACTTGAGAACTTGAAATCGACCAATACAAAAGTTGTTCAGCTTTTAACGGGACACATTTTTGTCAATTGGCTCATTTCGAGATTTTGAGTGGAAGGCACCTTAAATTCCAGTCAAAGTCAGTCAAAGCACAGAAGTTCACTGCAGACTGGCACCCGAGTCCATGCTGTTTTCTTCTCAGTTTTCTCTCGAATCCACTCACTTTTTCATAGGTCAACCTTTGCAAAAGTTGTAGCTGGTAACCTGGAACACAACTTTGCTTTTTGGAGATTTTGAACTTCAGTTCAAAATTTTAGAGAAAAGTTGGGTTGAAGGAACGCACGGCATGTGTTCGACGAAATGCCAGCGCTCTCCGGCGCTGCACGAGTCACGCGCCCGACAGCGCCGCCACGCGGTGGCCAGCTTCTGACGCAGATGCTGAGGCCGCGCCCACGCCTTAAATGCACCACGCGCTGTCCCCGCGGTCGTTCCCGACAAAGCCGCTCTGTTCCCCCGCGCCCCTCCGACCAGATGCGACGGGCGCTTGGTGTGCGCCACGTGGTCGCCGGCGACCCGCCGGCGGGCTGCAGCGCCGCTGCCCCGACCAGGGCCGGCAAGCCAGTCGCTGTGGGCCCCCGCCTCTCGCCAACCCACACGCGAGCTTCCCTGACCGGCCACCGACCACCCAGCCCTGCGTCGCCCCGCCGCTACAGGCCGCCGACCGGCGAGCCATGTCCGCCGCGGCAGCCATCGATGCGCCGCCCGAAGCTCCGCGTGTCTGCTTCGTTGCTCCGAGCCACAGTCCGAGCCTCGCCTCGACTGCCTATAAAAGGCCCCGCACCCCGCACGCGAGCTCTCCCTCCGCCGCTTGCTTTTGCCACCGCCAGCGCTGTCCTTCCGCCGCTCGCCATTGCTGCCGCCAGGCTGCTACTCCGCCGCTCCTCGCCGTGCGCACTGTTCCGCCGCCGTTCCTCGCCACCCGCACTCACCTCGCCCTTGCCCTAGCTTCCCAGAGCCCTAGCTGCCACTCTCAGCTCCACCGCCGAGTCCTTTCCTTAGATCCGCCCCGCAGCCACCCAGCCAAACCACTCGAGTGCTGCAAAACCACTCGGGCGCAGCAAAACCACTCGAGCTCCGCCACAAACCACTCGAGCGCATTCCCAAACCACTCGAGAGCATCCCAAACCACTCGAGCAGAGCTGCAGCCGCACAGCTCCGCCATCCACCGCCGTCGCACCACCTCCGGTCTCTCAATCCACTCGTGATCCACTCGAGGTAAGGCGGTGAGCCTCTCTAAGCCTCCACGACTGGTTCCACCTTGTTTATAACCAGTCAGTGAAGCTTCCGAGTGCTTTCTGTTCGCAGAAGCCTTGTGGTACTCTGTTGCCTGTCTGTTTAATGATAGAGCTTAGTTGAACTGGCTAACTTGCATTTTAATTTATACCAGTTTAGAACTGGAGAAATTCAAACAGCAAGATCCTTTGATCTTTTAAGCTATCCTTTGGCATGTGAGCTTGCTTAGACTAGTTTAGTCCCTGGTAAATTTTTAAGGACCTTTGGATGATAGTGTGATTTCTTAGGATTTATTCTTGTTGATAGTGTGTTGTTTTTGTCTATTTTGTTGTGGTTAATGTATGCATGATCTTTTCTTAAATCTTGGTCAGCAAATCAAGTAAACCACAAAGAGCACACAGTAATTTTCTCACATTTTAATAGTGAACCAAACTGCCAGAATAATTTATGAAAGTTTCATTGCTAAAAAGGAGATAAATAAGAATAAGTTGATTTTAATAAATGGTTAAATAAACTGAAATCATCACACACACTCTTACTGTTTTGTGGTGAAGTCAAAGGTAAACAATATATGTGTACACAATCACCATCGACAAACTTGAAATCCACCCGGGTTCATCATGGTGCAACTGTGATGACTCGACCGAAGATCATACTCTTATTGCACATGCATTCGTGTAGAACCTGCCCTCGCCGACGGAGACTACGAGCTGATCCCCACTGAAGGAGAAGGCCAAGCAGAAGGCGAGGTGAACGCTGTCCAGGTCGAGCAAGACCCGAACGCGGTTGCAGAGGACTCCCAAGCTAACTTTGTGCCCGAAGGCAAGCCCCGGAGCATGTCCTATGTTTTCAAATACATGCAATTATGTTTGGCTATGTTTACGTTTGTGCATTTACGTTCAGGAGTTGATTTGAAACCCTAGTTGCATGATCCTAGGTACCTATGCTTTGCAATACTAGTATGATAGGTCGATAGCTGCCCCGCTATAAGGACCCGGTAAAAGTCGAGTGATTTCCTGTCACTCGCGAGATATAGGAATCCACTGCTCTACTTATGTTGGAATCATAAGGATGACGGGCGGGGATTTTTATCATGTAGATGCCCCGTCCGTGTATGCTAATGTTGGTTAAGGCCGAATGGTGTGGTACCGTCACTTTGGCTGAGTGCGATGATCCGAGTGTTTGGGTTCCCCCTTGCAAGGTTGAAATGGGTTTGAACTGTCTGTCTCTCGCAGCTAATGAGACCGCTTAACCCCGCTGCTACATTGAGTAAGAAGTGGAACATGATGATGGAAAGAAACTTGGTGCTTGCTTAATTGCTTGCTCCACTTGCTTGAGTAGTACCGGTTGCTTACCTAGAATGGTTAACTTAACTAGAACTTGATGCTAAAATACTGAAAGTAAGGATCCACTCTTAGCCGCTCTTTGGCAAAACAAACCCACCAGCCAAAAGCCTTGCATGTCTAGAAGTTGGTGATGTAGCTGTCACCCGACGGTTAAGTCTTGCTGAGTATTAGTATACTCAGCCTTGCTTGTGGCATTACTTTTCAGGTAGCGCTCTTGAGGAGATGGTTGCCGGTCTTACTTGGCCAACCACTCTTCCTCCGGGCTGGTCTGTTGTGTGGGACGAGGATGCTTCAGAGTGACGTCACGACGGCTTCACGTGATGTTGCTGCGACTTCGAATAATTAGTTGTTTTCCGCTGCTTTCAAAACTCTGAGATAATGGTACTTTATGCACTGAACTTGGATTTTGTAATAATTTACCTCAAGTGGGACCTGTTTAATATTTGTGGATGTGTTGTAATCTCTGGGATCCACCTTCGAGTGGGTACTTGTATGACTGGTTTCGATCGAGGTAACTGTCCATGGTTGCATCGGGCTTGACCCGACAGACTGTCAGATTACTCCGATTTAATTGCGTGATGACCAATGGAGGGTTAACGCACTTAAGCCGGATTAATTTGAGCGGTTCTGCCACACCATACTCATTCATGGGGTCACTACTCTAGTTTCCCTAGGACTCCAACCCTCCAGATGGAGAAGTAAAGAACTAGACTAAGCCCAAAAGCACAACGAACCAATGCTCTTGCTTAGACTGTCTAGCCTAGCCACACACACTGTGTAACTTATGAAATCCCAAGACATGTCATGAAACACTACTAAGGCAACACAACAACCATTCTCTATATTATGAATGAGGTAATGACTAGTGAATACAAAGCTATGCCTAAGGCTGAAGGTTGCTCAATAACCTGAGGATGACTTAGCACTCGCCAACAGAAGTTCTAGCCTAAGGATTACAAGTCACATTAGAGAGATGGGGAGAGTCTTCAAATGTGTGGTGTGTGAAGTGAGGGGTTGTCCTCCTCCTTTTATAGGTGGTTAAGGGCAGTTTCGAGTGGCATATTCGGGAAATCTTCCATAACCACCACCATTAGAGGCTGCTGCATGGAGGCTGAGACTGAGAGGCTGCTCCCTTGGGTCAGCCGAACCCCCTGGGTGACACCTCCCCCCAACCTCCTTCATGTGGGAGGCTAACGGGTGGGCCTAGGTGGCGATCCTCCATGATTTCCGCTGAGTTGAGTTGGTTTTTGCTTTGCGCGGTGGGCCCTTCTATGTTCTTGTGATGCAATACATGATCTTTTGTGCATTTTTTCTTCATTTTGTACAAGTTTCTCCCTGTTTGTAGACTTGTGTTCCTGAAATAGTTCAACGTGCAATATATGTGGAACTATATCAATAATAACAATTATGTGAGTTAACTTTCCGGATGGCACCACTTTATGTTTAAATAATAAAAATGCTTGTTTTACCCTAACTACACTTTGAAGGCAACGGTCAGGATTGTCTGATGGATTTTGAGGGCATATGTCAGGATTGCTAGCCTCTATGCATAGATGGATTTAGAAGGCATCTATTAGGATTGTCAGCCTCTATGCTTGTTTTAACCGAATTACACTTTTGTTTGTCATGTGTAATATTTATCACGTTTTGATTGAGATATTCTAGTTCTAGGATGACTTTATTCTACTTTGATAATATATCTTCTTCATATATTGTTTGTCTTTGTCATGATATGATTGAGTTGTGCTTGTGTTCTTGCTATGTTGATATGCATGGCTTATATGCTTCCATATTCTTATACCCTTGCATTGATAGTATAGGAATGAGTGCCCTTATTCATGTTAGACTTTGCTCTAGTTCTACTAGATTATGGTTGCATAACTTGTATGACCTTCATGATCTATGCCATGATATGGGTTCTCCGGCTATCTTTATGGTCGCATCGATCATAGTCTCAATAGTCTCGAATGGTCAATGTGTCGTGAACAATGCTAGGGTTGGAATCAATGAGAGAACATGAGTGTGCCCCATGGTTTGGCCGGGGTAGGCCATAAGTGGTGACAGCTCCGTTGGACCCTCTGAAATCCCCCACGTTCAGGTTCACTGTAGGAGTTCTGAAATGAGTAACAACCTCATCATGCGTAAGCGGCGAGGGAGGTTATCTCCCCGTGTACCTGGGTGCATTGGTTTAGTCTGTATTTCTGTGTTGACCATGTCTCTAACTTGTGTTGTGCAATGTGTGTGAAGCTCTTTAGAACCTAGATGCTAACACTAACACTTAGTCCTTTCCCTACCCTAGATGTCCTTGAATGATACCATGTGTGTCACACTACCCATTTATCTCTTATCTTACTCCTATCCTTTTATATGATTCTATCCATGCTGTTGCTATATTCATGATTGCAACAGTATTGTTTAACCTAACCGCCTTCCTTTGGGAAGTATGATACCCTTGGAAATACTCATGGGTGAAGTGCTACAATAGTATATCTGTGCGTTTGTAGATTCATTCGCATTTGCTAGATTACCATAAGACATTTCTAGTGCTGTTGCTGGGAAACCATTGTTGACGTTAAGAAATGCCAACAAGCATTTCTGGTGCCGTTTCCAGGGAAGACACCGGTTAAAAGAATTACTTTGCACATGTCTATATGCATATATGGTAGATCTTTACTCAGGTAGGCTAATGCTCGATATGTCTTCTCTATGTTTGAAGTTGAAGATAGGTAGAGTATGACTAGTTTCGAATTGCCAACAAACTTTATTGAAGATCCTGAGTCAATGGTGAGAAGGGTACGATCTCATGTCGTTCCTCCTCCCATCACTCTTTGGGCAGTCGATCTAGCTTCTTTTGTGGCATCTACATCAACTCATATGGCTCAGAAGACTCTCAATGAGTATTATGCCCCTTCTACCTCTCAGGTGCCGAAAGGCCCTGCAGTGGACATTGGGAATGGGATCTTCGAGGTCAAGAAGTGTCTAATCATGATGGTACAAACCAGCCCATTTTGTGGCAAGTCCACAGAGGACGCAAGCGCCCATCTGCAACCATTTCAAGAGCTGTGCAGCACCTTCACCATAAGAGGAGTGAATGAAGACGCTATTCATCTTTGCCTGTTCCCGTTCTCTCTACTTGGGAGGGTGTTGGTGGTCGTTGTGATACGATTTCGCCACCAACATTCCGTCATATTTCAGGCTCATCCTACTCACAACAAAGTAAAATTGATTATTTCTAATGAGTTCCACAAGTTTTGTATAATTTGTGAGTGTAGGAGCAATCAAGCAAAAGAGGAGTCACTTTGGGCACAAGGCCAGGCCGACCGACCCCCTTCTGTGGCCCGTTGCCACGTCTTTGATCCAGAAGATCACAAACACAACACCAATGATCCTGAGATGTGCGATCAACGTCGGTTGATCCAAGGATCCGAAAGGCCTAAGCTACACTTGCATGGATTGAAGGGTCCACCAACCTTGGATTCTCGGACAGCTTTGATCCGAAGCAACCGTTACCGACCTTAGGGATCAATCCAGAGCGTCCCTGAAGAAGGCGGTGCCACGGGCCAGACCAGGCCGATCGGCCTGGCCTAGGTCGGCTGGCCTCCCCCTAAGGCCGCCACGTGCCCCCCTTCGCGTGGCAGTTAAGCACAAGCTTAGCTTAAGCTTGACGCCGGCAACCGCCTCTGAAGACTATAAAAGGGACCTCCTTCCACCTTGAGAACACACCATCCAAAGGAGAGAAGAGTAGTGTAGTGAGAAGTTCCCATCTTTAGAGTTAGATTAGGGAGAGAGTGGGTGAGTTGCTTGGGTGACAGACGGGGTGACCAATTCAAACAAGGAGCGTCCCGAGACGAGCCCGGGCTGGGCCGATCGGCCTGGGTGTGGCCGGCCGGCCTGGCTCTGTCTCAGGGGGCCCTAAAATTTTTCATGTGTGCCCCCTTTGCTCTTCTACCAGAAATTCTTTAGGATTTGGCTAGAAAAAGTTTAAGGAAAAGAAAATGAAAACAGAAAAGGGAAATCTATCCTAGACAAGGGCCATTTTTAGGTCCTGCCCGGACCTGGACTAGGTATCCCGGCTAGCTCGTAGACGTCCATCTCTTTGAGCTCCGGCATTTCGGATTCGAGAAATATTTTCAATCTTTGGCCATTGGCCTTGAAAGTATTTCCGTCATCATCCTGGAGGGTTATCGCGCCATGATCAGTGGCATCTAAGACTTTAAAAGGACCGTCCCACTTACTTCTAAGCTTACCATGACCAAACAAGCGAACACGGGAGTTAAAGAGTAATACCTGATCTCCCGCTTTGAAATGCTTGATCTTGATGCGCTTGTCATGCCATCTCTTTGTTCTTTCTTTATATAGCTTGGCATTGTGGTAGGCCTTTTCCCTCCATTCATCCAGTTCAGCCAATTGCATTCTTCTTTTGAGTCCGGCTGTCTGGAGATCCATATTCCACCTCTTGATCGTCCAATGGGACTTGAATTCTAGCTCAACCGGTAAGTGGCATGTCTTGCCATATACCAGTTGGTAGGGAGTCATCCCTATTGGTGTTTTGAATGTTGTTCTATATGCCCAAAGTGCTCCCGGTAGCTTTCGCTTCCACCCCGTCCCCATTGCATTGACCGTCTTTTGCAGAATGTTCTTGATTTGTTTGTTTGATGTTTCTGCTTGCCCGCTGGTCTGGGGGTGATAAGGTGTAGCCACTCGGTGGTCCACTCCTAAGTCGCTTAGGCACTTCCGGAACGTCTTGTCGATGAAGTGTGATCCTCCATCACTGATCACGACTCGGGGTACTCCAAAACGGGGAAAGATGATCTCTTCGAACATCTTCCTTGAATTCTTCGAGTCGGCTGCCGTGCATGGAAGTGCCTCCACCCATTTGGAAACATAGTCGACTGCCACCAGGATATATTCACACTGCTCGGATGCAGGGAAAGGACCCATAAAGTCTATTCCCCACACGTCGAAAATCTCCAACTGGAGGTTATTTTGCAGAGGCATAGCATCACGGGCGTTGATATTCCCGAGTTTCTGACACCTAGCACATCTCCGTACGAATTCCTTAGCGTCTCCATACATGGTCGGCCAGAAGAATCCACTCTGCCAGACCATTGCATGGGTTCGGAAAATTCTGTAGTGTCCTCCGTACGGTGATGAATGGCAACGATCAAGGATCTTGTGTGTTTCCTCGTGAGGGATGCATCGTCGGAGTAATCCGTCAGCCCAAACCTTGAACATATAGGGGTCATCCCAAAGGTGAAATCTGCTGAGGTAGATTAACTTCTTCTTGTCTTCTCCTGGAGGCACATACCCAGTCACCATGAAGTTTACCAAATTTGCGTACCATGGACTGGATGTGGTGACCTTGAGGAGAGTATCATCTCTGAGATAGTCATTGATCGGAAGATCCGACTCTTGAACCTGCATTCTTGAGAGATGATCCGCCACACAATTATCTGTCCCCTTCTTGTCTCGTATTTCTAAATCAAACTCTTGAAGGAGCAGAATCCAACGGATGAGTCGTTGCTTGGCATCTTTCTTGGTCAAGAGGTACTTTAGTGCAGCATGGTCTGTGTATACTATCACTTTGGCACCAACCAAGTAAGATCTGAACTTGTCCATGGCAAACACCACTGCCAGGAGTTCCTTCTCCGTTGTCGCATAGTTTAACTGAGCTCCGGTCAATGTCTTGCTTGCATAAGATATAGTGTAATGCTGTTTATCCTTGCATTGACCGAGCACTGCCCCGACTGCATAGTCGCTAGCGTCGCACATGATCTCGAATGGAAGATTCCAATCGAGCGGTTGTATGATGGGAGCTGAGATAAGTGCCTTCTTGAGGGTGTAGAAGGCGAGAAGGCAATCATCGTCGAAGTTGAAGGGTGCTTCTTTAGCCAGAAGGCTTGTAAGAGGTCTGGCTACCCGAGAGAAATCTTTGATGAATCTTCGGTAAAAGCCAACATGACCTAGAAAACTTCGCACACCCTTGACATTCGTCGGGGGTGGTAGTTGCTCAATAACTTCTATTTTTGCCTTATCAACTTCTATTCCTCTTTCTGACACTTTGTGTCCCAGCACAATTCCTTCTCTGACCATGAAGTGGCACTTTTCCCAATTTAGGATAAGGTGATGCTCTTCGCACCTCTCGAGGACTCTTTCCAAGTGCTCGAGACAGTTGTCAAAGGTTTTACCATAGACGGTAAAGTCATCCATGAATACTTCCATGATCTTTTTGATCAAGTCAGAGAATATCACCATCATACACTGCTGAAATGAAGCAGGTGCATTGCATAGGCCGAAAGACATCTGCCGGTAAGCGAACGTTCTGTAGGGGCAAGTGAAGGTAGTCTTGCTCTGGTCATCGGGATGAATTGGAATTTGATGATAACCAGAGTATCCATCAAGGAAGCAGAAAAATGAGTGGTTTGCCAACCGCTCAAGCATCTCGTCGATGAAGGGGAGAGGAAAGTGATCTTTACGGGTAGCTTTGTTAAGCTTCCTGTAATCGATGCACATCCTCCATCCAGTAACGGTCCTCTGAGGGATAAGTTCGTTCTTCTCGTTCTGGTTAACTGTCATTCCACCCTTCTTCGGCACAACTTGAACTGGGCTGACCCATTCACTGTCTTGCACAGGGTAGATTATACCCGCGTGCAGAAGCTTCAACACTTCTTTCTTGACTACCTCCCTCATCGCATCATTCAGTCGTCTTTGATGTTCTCTAGACGGCGTATGGTCCGGCTCCATAGGTATGCGATGGGTGCATAAGCTGGGGTTGATCCCCTTCAAATCCTGTAGAGAATACCCGAAGACAGACCGGTGTTTCTCTAGGACTGTGATAAGCTGCCGAGTCTAATTCTCTGTCAGTTTGTCACTGATGACGACTGGCGAGCGTCGGTCATTGTGGAGGAAAGCGTATCTAAGTCCAGGAGGCAGCGGCTTCAACTCAGGAGGGGGTGTTGTGGCTTTTCTTCCTCGTCGAGTTTTATAAAACCGTCCGTTTCTGCCTCTTGGATGAAATGGTTAGCATCTTCAGCCTGTGAGGACTGAGCTTGCTCTTCTTGAGCAGAGCTAACTGCTTTTTCCACTGGGTCTGTCTCGGATCGGGCCTCTGTGATATTGTTCACTGACCGCACAAGGCTGATCGCGATGATCTCTTTACCAACCTTGAACTGTATCGTTGCTCGATCATGGTTCGGGTTGGCAAGGTGCTCTATTGGCTGTCCGATCAGGAAGAAGTTGTCGCCTCTAGGGATATCGAAAATGTGGAAGTCTAGGAAAATCCTGTTGTGTCCCATGTGTACGGGCACAACACGGATGATTCCTCTGCATTCCATCATTTGGCCGTCGATCCACTTGAGGTGCTTACGGGAGAAGGACCGGAGTTCGTCTGGTTGCACTCGTGATGTGAGTGCGCTTGATATGATATTACTCCCGACCTTCGGGTCGTAGGCAACTTCCTGAGAGTCAGTTCCCTCAATAGCGCAATGGAGTACTCTGAAGTTGCGGGTGGTTCGGATGATGTCTTCACAACTTTCAATTTCCTCCGTCCATTCCTTGCTCATGATCGCAGATAAACCCTCGATCTGCGGTACGGCTTCTGGAATGAACGCCTTAGATCTTGAACTTGCGCACACTTGTTCCATGGGCATACGTGATGTATTGCCGATCTCCAAGTACTCTTCTTCTGTAAAGAGCTCGGGAATGAAGTGCGGCAGATCGTCAAGAATATTTTCTTGGTCTGAGGACTTGGGGTGTTCGAGCACTTCCTCTATGATCGGAGGAGGCGGATCGAATGTGAGGGCGAGGAGTGGCTGTTTATCTGTGGGGGTTGTTGGTGGTGTTGGTGGGTCGTCGAAAACGCTAGTGTACTCGGTAGAGTTGAGAACTTTTTCCAAGATCTCTCGTACCTCATCCACTGTCTTGTATAGCACTGACCCTACGGAGGTGATGTTCAAGAGTTGTGCACTCTCCGGCTTCAATGCACCAACAAAATGCTGCATAAGCATTTCCTCTGGAATGTTATGCGGTGGCCCTGAGTTGGCCAATTTTATGAACCGCTCCCACGTGGCTCCAAGTGACTCATCGCCTTGCTGATATGTCATCAACTCAACTCTGAGCTTCAAGATCTTGGAGACAGGGTAAAAGAACAGACAAAACTCGTCTTTCAACTTGATCCAATCTCTGCTAAATCCCCTTGCGGTCCGGTCGTACCAAGATTTTGCATTTCCCATCAGAGAAAATGGGAAAAGTTTGCATCGTATAGTGTCTTGGTTTACGCCGGGTATAATAAGAAGAGAGCAATTCTCTTCAAAAACCTGCAAGTGAGCATAGGGACTTTCGTCCTTCGTTCCATCGAAAGACTGTGCACGAACCATGGCAACGAGACTGGGACGGATCTCGAAGCCATGAGGTGGTATGGGGTAGCAAGATGAAGGCGGTTCCAAATACTCGCTAGATGGAACCGTCGGGTAACTAGGAGAAAACTCCATGTGGTAGATGGTTATGGGGGTAAAGATGTACGGCTAAAAAGATCCTACACTAGTGTTGCTACCGTTCCCTGGCAACGGCGCCAGAAAAGCTTGTTGGCACTCCTTAGCCTTACTAAAATCCGCAAGCGCGCGGAGTCCGATGTAGCCTTTCACCAGGGGAGTAAGAACCTGGATATCAAATCCAAGGAACGGTAGACGCGACTAGCCTAGAACTTATCCAACCGGACCCACCAAGGAGCAAAAGGATAAATGGGTAGAGAGCTTGACTTTAGTTAGCTACTCGTTACCCCAGACAAACTATCTATATCTAACCTGAACTGCTTCGACGGCTAGAACGGGAAGAACTCAGAACGGGATGAGAGAGGGGTTCTTCCGGGCTCAGCACTACTGTTATGAGTGCACCCGAACGTGGTGGAGTACAAAGGACGGACAGGGCTGTCACCACCTGCCGCCTAGCACTGCAGTTCCGTGGGGTGCAACACAACCTGAGGCGACTAGCCAGCACAGGCACCACGCCTAAGCTTTCAGTCACTGACCTCCACCCAACGCGAAGGGCTATAGAGGAAACCCCAAACAAGAGTCGCTGTCACTCGCGCAGACTCAGGTACCCGCAGATCAAGATAAATACGATAACTTGCTGAAAGTAAGTTGTAAACTAGCGAGGTACTAAAGGCAAGAGACCGAGGACTTACTGAAGATAACTCTTGAATATATTCCTCGGGGCGGAAATGTTGAGACGAGACCGAGGGAGAAATCCCGGACTCTCTCTACAGAGCTCGGCTATCTCCCGAGCAACTCACCCACTCTCTCCTTACTCTAACTCAAAAGATGAGAGCAAAAACCACTAAGCTACTCTTCTCTCCTTTGGATGGTGTCTTGGAATGGAGAGGGGTGGCCTTTTATAGCCTTCCAAGGTCGGTAGCCAGCTTAACCATCACGCCAACCACCTGCTTAACCTCCACGCTGAAGCTGGTAGCGTGGAGCTGCAGCAGGAGGCCGGCCGGCCTGGTGTAGGCCGATCGGCCTACACCTGGCACCTCTGGCCACCGCCTTCGTCTTGAACGCTCCTGATTGCCTCCTGAGGTCGGTAATGGTTGCGTTCAGTTGAGGCTGTCCAAGAATCTGAGGTTGTGGGCCCTCTAATCCATGTGTCTTGTACTCTAGGCCTTTCGGGTCCTTGGATCAAACCGACGTTGATCGCACGTCTCAGGATCATTAGTGATATGTTTGTGATCTCCTGGACCAGGGACGTGGCAAGGGGACACAGGAGGGGGCCGGTCGGCCTAGCATAGGCCAGCCGGCCTGGCTTTGTGCCCAATGTGGCTCATCTTTTGCTTGGTTGCTCCTGCACTCACAAATTATACAAAACTTGTGGAACTCATTAGAAATAATCAATTTCACTTTGTTATGAGCAGGATGAGCCTGAAATGTGACGGAATGTTGGTGGTGAAACCTTATCGTAACGACCACCAACACGGAGGCCAGCCGGTACTAACCTACCTCCCTGTATAAAACCCTACTCCTTCTTCCCCTCCAACACTTAGCCAAAATCACGTCCATCTCCGCCACCGGCAACGCCCAATTCCTCTCCCTCGCGCTGTCTCAGCCGCCCCGGCCCTTCGTCGTCCCCCACGCCCTAGACGCCCCTCCGCCCGGCCTCCGCCCCATCGCTCGCGTCCCCACCGGTCGCCGGCGTCTCTCCTGGCCGGTCCCCCGCCGCCGTCGGTGCCGCGCACGTCCCCGACCCTCCCCCGACCGTCATCCTAGATCCTCGTCCCCGCCCCGGCGCCGCACGTCCCCAACGGCCCCGCACCGGACCACGCCCCCGGCCCGCCCCGTCGTCGATCCCTGCCGCTACGCCTGTGCCGTGCCCCACCCCGGCCGCGCCGCACCTCCCCCGAGTGGTCCTCCTCGATCCTCGTCCCCGCGCGTCCCTGACCGCCCCGCGCCGGACCACGCCACTGGCCCCCGACCTGCCTCGTGGTCGATCCCTGCCGGCGTGCTGGTGCCGCGTCCCGCGCCGACGCCCCGGCCGCGCTGCCCCTCCCCTGAGCGGTCCTACTCGATCCTCCTCCCCGTCCCGGCGCCGCGCGTCCCTCCACGTCGCCGCGTGGTCGACAGGCCCCGTGCCGGCGCCGCCCCTCCGGCTGTGTGCACTTTTTTATTTTTTTCTTGTAATTAGTATAAAAATAATAAAATTAGTGGAAAATACTAGAAAATAGTGGAAAATTCTATAAAATAGTAGGAAATGCTAGAAAATTAGTAAAAAAATACTATACAATGTGTTGGACATGTAACATACCCAGCGCTGACGTCAGCACTTCACAGAGCTGACGTCAGCGCTTTTTTCTTTTTTTTTTATGTAATCACTATAAAAAATAATAGAAATTACTGGAAAATAGTAGAAAATATAAGTAAATATTAGAAAATTAGTGAAAATGCTAGAAAATAGTAGGAAATGATTGAAAATTAGTAGAAAATACTGGACAATGTTTGGACATGTAACGTGCCCAGCGCTGATGTCAGCACTTCATAGTGCTGGCGTCAGCGCTTTTTTTTCATCTTTCTTTTCATGTAATTACTATATAAAAAAACAAAAATTACTATAAAATGCTAGTAAATAGTAGGAAATGCTAGAAAATTAGTACAAAATACTAGACAATGTTTGGACATGTAACGTGCACAGCGGTGCTCACGTCAGTGCTTTTTTATTTTTTTCTTTTCATGTAATTACTATAAAAAATAATAGAAATTAGTGAAAAATGCTAGAAAGTAGTAGGAAATGCTAGAGATTAATTTTTGGACATGTTAGAGACTTAATATTTTTTTATTGTTAGTGGAAATGGATCCTTTCCATAACAATGAAGAATACATGCTTGAGATCATTCGTGGTGGCGGTGGCTCGTACGTACCTGCCGATGAGAATGAAAGACCTAAGGACGATGGCAGGCAGTATTTGAACTTGAATTATGATGAGGACTCTCGTCCATGTGAATTAAGAGATCCGGTGATCATGGCTGGCACGATATTGCGCACGGATCTCACAGCGGCTCAGTTGCTAGGGAATGCCCTACAAGAGTCCCGAGGCAGGAAGAAGTTTGTACTCGGTGAGTCTCTCATATGGCCAGAGTTGTTAAGGTTCCTACCAACGAGAATGGCCGCGTTGCACAAGTGGTATGTGGTACACTCTCAAAACGGAATGACTATGTTCCCAGCTCAGATTACAGACGAGCATTTTTGGTGGAGAAACGCGCAGGTATGGGTCGAGTTTGCGGTACTTTATGATTTGTACCATCAAGATGCCCATCACAAGTGCCTCATGAGCTTATGGTGCGTGTAAGTGTTTCAGCTCATTTTATTATTTTATTTATATACTTGGTCCTTGTTTGTTGACAAATCTCCGCTTTTGTGGTTTTATTTTTTTGTAGGCAAAAAATTAAAATGGCCTATCAAAATAACTTCCATAACATTGGCTTCCTGGACCCTGATGTTATACACGAGGAAACCGTGAAGAGAAGATCTTGTGACGTGATCGACGTTATATACAGAGGCATGCGTAAGCAAAACATGTGTCCATTCATTCTCTTGCCATACACTCATCAGTGAGTCCTTCGCCACTTTTTCAACAGCTTAAAAATAATACTAATTAATAACTACTATAATCAACGTTAATTGGTTGTTTTGCGTATGTATATTTATATTAACAGCTTCCACTGAATATTGTTTGCTATTCAAATTGATGCCCACAAGGTCTGGATATACGACTCTTTGAGGCTAGATAGATCAATGTATGAAGATCTCATCGACCTGATCAACAAGGCATGGGCTCGCTTCCTTCAGAAACAATTGAAAATAAAAAATGAACTCGACCCTCTAGAGTTTAGGAGCGACCAGACGGTATGAATAGATCTCACATCTTGTGTCATTCGTAATGAATATTTTATTATTCTATGTCGTAACCCATTTTCCATCATAGTGCATGAGACAGGAGCAAAGCAACAACTTGTGTGGATACTACATATGCGAGTGGATCGACGACTTTGTAAGTGAAATGGGGCAAATGACGCCGTAGACATTCGCGGTACGTGAGCACAATCAATTCTGGTAATTAATTTTAATTCATTATTTTTCGTTCTCATGTTTTCATTTGGAAATGCAACAACATTGGTCCATGAAAGAAGATCTCATCGAAGAAGCTCGGGTCACGGCAATTCAAGAATCTATCTATGGATTCCTGCTCGATGAAGTCATTGATAAGGACGGCGAATTCCATGGCGATCCCAACGAAAGCGTCGCAACAGTTGATAAATATGGCATGCGTGTGCAATTTGTAATATCTAGAATAAAACGTGTATTTTGTTAGACATTTCAAGTATTGGGTAGTAAACTCTATATATTTATGTATGTATATATATAATATTAATGCGATGTCGTCGTAATATAAATATGTGCAATGCAGTAGTACGGGTACGTAGTCGCATTCGGTACAAATACGCATACAAATATGTATAAAACCAAAAAGAATAGAAAAGGAAACTAATAAAAGAAAAAAATAGGTTAGTACCGCCTAGTCGGTACTAACCTGCGCACGTTAGTACCTGCGCACGTTAGTACCGGCTGGCTGTGACCGGTACTAACCTGCGCACGTTAGTACTGGCTGGCTGTGGCTGGTACTGATATGCGCCACGTTAGTACCGGACCTTTAGTACTGGTCACAGCGATCAGTACTAAGCCGTTCTGTGACCGGTACTAAAGGCCAATTTTCCAGCTGTGGAGGGACTCACCTGGATGGCAGGGTTCCCCACTGCCGTCACAACCATCGGCCGTCCGTCGACAGCGCGTGTGGGAAAGACCGGCTGAGCCGCGGGCTCGCTGAGGTCCCGTGCGCAGCGCGTGCGGGTACCTAGGGCACCACCGCGGGACCGCTCGACGGTGGCACACTCACCCTCGGGCGAGCGCGCGCCGGCGAAGGGACCGGTGGCGACGCTGACAGCTCATCTTCGGGTGCAACGGGTGGTCGCCACGCTGTTGCTTCTATGCGGTGCTGAGCTAGGAAGAAGAGGGGTTGGGGGTAGATAAGAAGGCCGAGCCCCGTGGTGTTCCGGGTCACCGGCCATGGCGCCGGTGGCCAGAGTTGGAGGAGCACTGGGGCCGGCCGCTGCCACCGTAGAGCGAGAAACACAGGGAGAAAGAGAGAGAGAGAGATAGTGATCTAGGGTTTGGGTGGCTGGACCGGTGAAGGACCGAAATGGCGACCAGAGAGGGGGGAGTGAATGGGAGCCGATAAAAATTCTTTCTAATCGATCCGGCTATTGTCCCAAAACAACTCCGAAACCTCCGAGAGCAATCTTGCCAAGATCACGTAGCCACTGTCAAGCTACTGACCCTAGGAACAAGAAACGAGCAGCGGAACTCGAACCAATCGAAACGAACACCAAAACAATCCGAAACGCGGCTCGATCTAACACACCCAGAGGGGGGCGGTTAAACCGCCCGGGCCTGGGTGGCTCGGGAAAAAGTCAAAACAAAAGTGGATCTCCCAAACCGCTTGAGCTCTTGAGGTGAGATTTTGGTCAGATGATCTAGACCTCCAGTGGAGTGTTTTCCCAAAAGATCTCGGCCTCTAACTCAGTACAACTCCCGGAATCGCAGATCTCGCGAAGAACACCATGACCTCGAGTTCATCCCGAAAATCTCAAATCCAGAGCGATTCTCGGAGTTTGGGGGCAAAGGATCACCAGCAAAAGAGGCACAAGGCACTCATACGTGAATCCCCCAAAGAAATCCGAGAGAAAACGCCCTAGAACAAGAAGAACGAAAATCCCCAAAAATAGCTCCGAAAATACCCACGAAAATAGAAAAAGGAAAGGGAGCTCGGGAAATCAAATCATGGCACAAAGATGAGCAGCACAAACTCAATCACATAACCATGAATTCACCTATACAAACTAGGAATGATTCCAAGTGGTTCTAGGTGGAGGGGATGAAGGGAAAACTAGTTCAAAGGAAAAACTAAAGAGATAACTAGAGAGATAACAGCCACCAGCCCTGAAGGGGCCTATTAGTAGTCCAAGTGGTGGTGTCCTAAAGACTAAACTACCCCTAAGTGATACATACCCCTCAGGGGCAAATTTGACATTTTGATCTCAGATATTTTCCGGCTCGGGCACCTTCCACTGCAAGCTAGCTTCCCTCCGACGCAAGCCTTGCAGTCACGCCGCGTGTCCTCCGGATCGAAGCTCCTCGACGCCGTTCTTGGGCCAGCCCAGGGGGGGGGGGGCGGTTAAGCCGGCCCTGGGGGCGGTTAAACCGCCCCTGCCAGCCTCACTTGGCCCAGCAGCCCATCTCCGCCACGTCGAGTCCTCGGTCCTTGGTTTTGAGGCCCAAACCAAGGGAAAACCGTCCACCGATGATTTTGTGGCCAAATCACCAAACCCCACGCGCAAACTTCGGTTGTTAGCTGCCACCTTGCGCCGGCTTCTCGTCTGCGTACGAGCTTCGGTTGTGAGCCGCTACCTCGCACCGAAACCACGTCCCCTTGCTCGTTCTTGCCAGCATGTGAACCGCACTTGATCCACCGGCCATCGGGTCCCTCGAACCAAGCCTACTTGTCTCTCCGCTCCTCGGAGGCCGCCATGGCTAGACCTTTCGCGCCTGTTCTTCACCTGCACCAATGCAACCAAGCCGCATTCTACACCTGCAATACTTGAGCCAAGGGAAACGTCAATCCACACCACGTTGTCAATCACTCATCACACCAGGAAGCGACCATCCACCGGTCCTCGGACACACTGGGTCCTCAATCTCCCCCTTGATGAGTGCATTGACAACACACACATAGTAACCAATTGATATGAAGAAAATATAAAATAAATCGAAAACAAGACTCAAGCAAGTGACTAAAAGCAAGAACAAGCCGAGAACAAAGTCACTCTGCAAGAGAAAGCTCCAGAAATGCCGACCCTTCAAGAAAAAGCGAAAGGGCTCAACACCATCGGCAAAAGAGCAAAAGCACAAAGCACAAATCACAAACTTCAAATCCTCCAACTCACTTTTCAGGGCTCTCAAAGCACTCCCCCTGCAAAGATGCAACTCCCCCTGAACAAGTGAACTTGTGCGTGCGAAAAACACTCGAAAATGGCTCAAATCTCCACAAACTGTGTGCTCTCGGCACAGGGGATGACCAAGGCCAAAAATGCCAAAAATGCACAAACCAACTCGTAACGATGCCGTTCCAACTTGGGAACCTTCCACATGTGCCCAGCAAGATTTTCCAATGATCAAACTCTCAGAAACTTCACAAATTTTCAGAAAACCACATTTGGGCAAAACTTTCAATCTCTCACACAAATCCGGCAAAATCTAGAGCAAAAGCTTTCTTAAAGTTTCAGCAAATGCTCCAGAAATTCTCCCCCTTGTTGACAATGCACACATCAAGGCAAAAATGTACAAAATGCAACTACAAGCTTCTCAAATATACAATGAGAAATACAAAATGTTACAAGTTAGAGAGGAAGCAAACTAGATAGTTCATCATGTCACACGGGCATTGCCATCAAGAAGGTGAAGACATATATCCAATTGACAAAGCCATGAGCAAATTGTGGATTTTTATCAAAAATGTCACCGCATGAGCAAAGTCCTAACCATGGATTGTTTAAGCAAAAATAAACTTCATCTCACCAAAATCATGAAAGGACAAGCATTCTTGACAAAAGATCATCATAAACGCCCAAGTTCTACCTCATGTCATGTCAAAGCACGGAGCCATGTGTTCACTTCTCATGGGAGACTTCTCCGGCAAACAACATGCAACCGCTTAGCACCCATGTGTGCAAGTGTGTGCAATGGTGAGAGCATAGAGACATGAGCATAAATTCAGCAAATATTTCTTTTTCTCATCTTTCTTCTTTCATGCATAGGCATCTCATTTTTCAAGTTTTTCAAGTTAAGCATGGTACATGAAATGTCTTTGCGACAGAAAGAAGCTTATGCTCCTCCACAAGATAAAGCATGGGCTAAACATTTACAATGACAAAGGTCTTTGACCCAATTGAAAAGAATATCACACCCTAACATGATCTTAAGCAAGATATAGCCATTTCGGCTCAAACAAGACATGCAAAGGCATTTACCCATGGGTGTAGAAGTTTAAGTTCAGTTTGTCATTTTAGTTCAAAAAGAGACTATCTCAACAGAATATATATCAAAACCATCAAGAGCATAGCCATCCATACAAGCTATCCCTAGCCAGCCTGCCTAAACTCTAAAATGTAGCAAGTTGTACCAATCATTGCATATAGGAGAAGCTCATCCTAAGATATGATACAAAAGATGAAATCAAGATACAAAAGCAAGAAAAATATACATCAAGATACAAAGATGGTACAACAGTATACATATGTTACAAGAGAAGCCTCCAAAACTCAGCTCAGAAAACCGCACACACACCAAGTTCTCCTCGCAAGCGGGTGAAGGTAACTTGGTCAAGTGGCTTAGTGAAAATGTCTGCAAGCTGGTTTTGGGTAGAAACATGGGCAAGCTCAATATCACCTTTCTCTACATGATCTCTCAGAAAGTGGTATCTCACTTCTATGTGTTTGGTTTTGGAATGAAGCACGGGATTTTTGGCTACGCTTATGGCACTGGTGCTATCACAATGAAGTGGAACATGGGACATGTCTAAGACAAAATCTCTCAAGGTGTATGTGATCCAAAGCAACTGAGAACAGCAGCTAGCAGCAGCAAAATACTCGGCCTCTGTGGTGGATTGGGCTACACTAGACTGCTTGCGAGAAGACCAAGACACAAGAGACGATCCAAGAAACTGACACTGACCAGAAGTAGACTTGCGATCAACACGACATCCAGCAAAATCCGCATCAGAAAAACCATGAAGTGCAAGAGTGGAATCGGCAGAATACCAAAGACCCAGCTCAGGAGTAAACTTGAGATACCTGAAAATCCTCTTGACGGCCTGACGATGTGAAGTCCTCGGTGAAGCCTGAAAACGAGCGCACAGACACACGCTGAACTGTATGTCCGGCCTCGTCGCCGTCAAGTAGAGGAGGGAGCCGATCATGCTCCGGTACTCCTTCTGGTCCACTGGTTCTCCGTCCTCATCCGCATCCAAAGCTGTAGTCGTACTCATCGGCGTAGTCATCGGCTTGGAGTCGCTCATGTCGAATTTCTTGAGAATGTCCTTGGTGTACTTGCTTTGGTGCACAAACGTCCCATCGTTGGTTTGCTTGATCTGTAGCCCGAGAAAGAATTGCAACTCTCCCATCATCGACATCTCAAATTCCCTGCTCATGTCGTCTGCAAACTTGGCAACAAGATCATGAGAAGAGCCACCAAAAATGATATCATCCACGTAAATCTGAACAATTAAAAGATCATTGCCATTTCTAAGCAAGAAAAGCGTCTTGTCAACCTTACCCATCACAAACCCTTTACTAAGCAAGAACCCTCTCAACCTGCCATACCACGCTCTGGGTGCTTGCTTTAGGCCATATAAAGCTCGGTGGAGTTTGTACACTCGGTGTGGGTATCTTTCACTCTCAAAACCCGGGGGCTGCCTTACATACACTTCTTCCTCGATCACCCCATTCAAGAAGGCACTCTTCACGTCCATTTGGTACAATTTCAACCCTTTAGCAACTGCAAATGCTAGAAGGATCTGAATTGCCTCCAAACGGGCAACAGGAGCAAATGTCTCCTCATAATCTATCCCCTCCTGCTGCGAAAACCCCTGAGCAACCAACCTCGCTTTGTTTCTCACAATCTCACCACACTCATCCCTCTTGTTCTTGAACACCCACTTGGTTCCTATGGGATGGCAATTTGGAGGTGGTTCTACTAACTTCCACACCTGATTTCTCTCAAAGTTTTCAAGCTCTTCATGCATGGCATTGACCCAATCAGAATCAGATAAAGCGTGTCCAACATTTTTGGGCTCAAAAGACGCGACAAAAGCAGAATGAGCATAATGAGAGATGTTCTGTGACCTCGACCGTGTAGTGCGTTCATCCATGTTCCCGATGATCTTCGAAGGTGGATGATCCCTCTGTACCAGCCGGGGAGCTTCTCGCCTCGAGATTGCCTCCCCCTCAACATCAGCTTCCACTTGAACTCGATCTGGAGCGCGACTCGACGAAGGTGTAGCAGAGGGGCCGTCGTCGAACGTCGTGGTAGTAGTGGAAGTAGAAGGTACACGATCTCCACACGGTGCCTGAAATTCCTCATCATCTTCATCATCAGGCTGTTCTTCCTCAAAGATGGGCTGTCCCAAGTCATCATCACCTGCACACTCAAAAGTAGAAGAGCTACACGGAATGGTCTCGTCGAAAGTGACTTCGCAAGTCTCCATGATTTGGTTAGTTTCAAGATTGAGCACACGATATGCTCGAGAATGATTAGCATAACCAAGAAAAATTCCATCCATCAAACGAGACTCAAACTTGTCCAAATTTCCTTTCTTCAAGATGAAACACTTGCAACCAAATACCCGAAAGTGACTCACACGGGGGGAACGACCATGGAAAAGCTCATAGCAAGTTTTCTTCTTGAAGGCACGAAGGAAAATCCGATTCGAAACATAACAAGCTGTGTTCACCGCTTCTGCCCAATACTTCCTAGGAGTCCTATGCTCATCTAGCATCGTCCTAGCCATCTCACAAAGTGTTCTATTCTTTCTTTCAACAACACCATTCTGACAAGCAACATATGGCGAAGAGTATTGGTGTTCAAGACCAAGATCACGACAGAAGGCATCAAAACGAGTGTTCTTAAATTCTGTACCATTGTCGCTACGAATAGCTCTCATGGCACCACCATTACTCTCGTTTTTCAACCTCAAAATCAGATCTCGAACAAAATCAAAAGTCTCATCCTTCGACGCCAGAAAGAACACCCAAGCATACCGAGAAAAGTCATCAACAACCACAAGAACATACCACTTCCCACCAACTGAACGAACTCGAGCGGGGCCAACCAAATCCATGTGCAAAAGCTCCCCTGGACGCTCCGTCATAACATCTGTCAAAGGTGGGTGAGAAGCAGCAACCATTTTTCCATGCCTACAAGGTGCACAAACCAAATCTTTCTTGAACTTGAGCTTGGGCAATCCTCGGATCAGGTCAAGAGCACTCAAGCGTGTGAGTAAATCAAAGCTCACATGACCCAATCTCCTATGCCACTTCCAAAGCTCAGAAGAAGTACCAGCGATCAAACACCGTGAAGGACCAAAAGATCGAGAAAAATCAGCACGAAAAATCTATCCCTCAGGAATGATCATACACACAAGGTCACCTCGAGAATCAAGAATTTTCGAATCGCCACACTTAAAACGAACCTCATAACCCTCATCAAGAAGCTGAGAAACTGAGAGCAAATTGAAACCAAGATTCTTGACAAGAGCAACCCGCTTCAACATGAAAGTATCGCTCACCTGAATAGCACCTTCAGACAACACTCTACCTCTACCCTTATCCCCGAAAGTGATGTACTGCCTGGACACCACCGGGGTGAGACTGGAGAACCACTTACCATTACCTGTCATGTGTCTCGAGCAGCCAGAATCCATCAACCAAAAGTTCTCCAAGCCTCCCACCTGCACAATCAAAAACGAGAACGAGAATGAGCGAATGACTCGACACTGGGGTTAGCACAAAACGAGTCAAACCAGTGTCGGGCCATCTGCTCAAAAGAGGGGTTAGCAAAATCAACTCTACCGCGTGAAACCCTCTCATCTCTCACCATCGGACCTCTAGCACCACGCGGGGGAAAACGTGGCCTAGACTCTCTCCTAGCCTCAAAGCTACGGTCGAACCTCCCTGAACCAAACTGACCGCGAAACGGAGGCCGCCTAGCAAACTCACGAACAACTGAAACACCACGACTATCAACCACAGGAACTGTACGCACAAAAGCGTCGCCTCTCGGCCAGGGTGAACGAGACACAGGCACACTATGAGAAGAGTAGTACCTGTCCCTGTTCCCCACCTCCTTCTCTCTTCTCACCTCCCTCTTCTTCCTCCAACAGAACTCCTCAAGGTGTCCATCCCTTCCACAATGCTCACAATGGAAGCGGACTGGCTTTGGCTTTGGGGTTTCTCTCGTCTGTGCCCTCTCTCTCGGCTGGTAAACCCCACTCCTCACAAAGGTCACTCTCCTCTGAAAGTTCTCTGACTTAGGTGGAAACTTGGGAGGATCTGGAGTGGTGTCAAGCTTGTTCAGCAGGTGGTTTGGTTTGGGTGTGAAGGTGTTCTTGAGAATGGTTTTTGGTGGGTTTGTGGGAATGTTTGCGGTGGAGCTCTCTGGATCTCTCTCTCTCACCACTACTCTCACCAACCTTCTCAGAACCAAGACCACAACCATCAGCTCTCTTGAAACTAGCAATCATCATCTTGAGCTGAGGTTCACGACCAGACAACCAACCCAAACACTGTCTCAGCTCATCATTCTCATCTTGCAATCTATTCACACACTGTTCTAGCTCAACATTCTTCAATGCAACAACATCACAAGCAGAACAGGAATTTGCAATAGGAGATTTAAGTTGTGCTTCAAGCTGTGAACTAATCATGGTGCGTGATTCAAGCAACTGAGCATGCAAAGTAGGACAAGACGTACAAGCACCTAGCAAAGATGACCTAGACTTCAACTCAGCAAGCTCAACCCTAGCACCCTCTAGTTCATCCAAGCAAGTCATGTGTTTCTCCTTAAGCACAACAAGATCAGCAATATGCACATCACAGAACGAGCATTCTACCTCATCAGACACAAGAGGAGCATCTTTCAAAACAGCAATCTCAAACTCAAGCGAAGCTGCTCTCTCCCTAGACTCGCAAAGCAAAGACTCAAACTCCATGGCCTTCTTTCCAGTCTCAGAAAGCAAGGTCTCAAGCTCAGCCACTCTATCCTTGGACTCTCCTAGCAAGGACCTAAACTCCCTCTTTTCCTTGTTGGTCTTCCTAAGCACATCATCGCGGTTATCGACCAACTGCTCTAACCTAGCAATCTCCTGACGCAAAGAGGTGGGATCTGTCAATACCTCATCCTCGGAGTCAGAGTCGGAGTCGTCCTTGCTCTTCACGGAGTCGTGCGCCATGGTGCAGTAGTCGACGGCGGCGAAGGAGATGCCGTTGAAGTTGCGGTTCAAGCTCTTCTTCTCCTTGCGGTGGCCGCGGTCTTCATCTTCACTGCTTGAGCTTGACGACGTGTTGGTGGAGCTTGTGTCGATGTCGCTCGCATCAGCCACCATCGCTCGAGATCTGTGCTTCTTGTGTCCACCATGCTTGTTCTTGGACCTCTTCTTGTCCTTGTTCTTGTTCTTGGAGCGGTACTTGTCCTTGGGACGGTGCTTGTGGTCGTCTCGCGGGCGGTGCTTGCGATTGTAGTCGTTCTTGATCTCCTCGGGGCACTCGGCGATTGTCGGTGATATTATCTCCGGCAGTCTTCCACGGGGTAGCCCACGGAAGTGATTTGTAATGCAGGGAAGATCACAAAGATCGGAAGCAGGATGGTTAGGATGGACAGACACAGGGGTTTATACAGGTTCGGGCCGTCGACTCGACGTAACACCCTACGTCCTGTTTTGGGGTGTTGTATTGCGTAGATTGTGAGTTGAGATGTGTTCAGATGTTTTTGGAGGGGGTCCCTGCCCGCCTTATATATCGGGGGGCAGGGTTACAAGTCGGTTTGTATCCGATCCTATCTCTAAGAATCCTTTCCTTCTTTACAATAATTCCTATTCCAACTAGGACTTCCCCTCCTAGATCCTTCCTCCGTGCGCCGACTTGTCCCGCACGTCTTCAGGTCCAGAACGGTGGGCTGGGCCGCCCCCTTTTGGTGGGCTGCCAGGCTTGCTCGTGAGGTACCCGGGTACTATATCCCCCACAGTAGCCCCCGAGCACTTCTTGACCGATCGTTGGCTGTAATTGATCCGTCTTTTCTTCCATGATCCGAGTGCTCCAAATTGTCTAAGATCTCATCCGAGTGGTTTCGAAGAAGATCCGAGTGGTTTCGAGGAAGATCCGAGTGCATGCTCAGACGTTCCTGAAAACAATTCTTCAATTATAGCCATAGTGAGGGGAAGGAGTGCTCTTCTTCACGACGCGACAGCGAAGTGAATACACTTAGCCCCCGGGCTTTGGGCAATTTTTATACGAAATTGGCCAAAGGTCTTCAACTTTTATCCATCTGTATCTTGATCTTCAATGGTGTGCACCTCCAGGTGCACCCATTGGGTGTAGCCCCCGAGCCTTGAGCAGAATAGAATATTCTGGTCGAGGGTCAAAAATATTATGAATCTCTTTTTAAACTTAATCCATCAATGGTGTGCACCTCCAGGTGCACCCATTGGGTGTAGCCCCCGAGTCTTGTTACGACTCAGCATGATCGTGTCAAGACTCTAAAAGCTATGAATTCCGACTAATTTTTTCAGCCCCCATGTCTCTGGACATGGATTTTAGATAATCTTTTCCTTCAGGGGCTTTTTTGTTTCCCCTTTATAAGGATTTTGTCCTCAAGTTCTTTGAACTCGGCATGACCTCCGAATCGTGTCCCACGACTCAGCTTGACCATATGGTAAGCCATCTTCTTGCAAGATTTATACTTGTCAGCATTTGACTTAGATTCCTGAGCGAATATAGCGATAGTATCGCATACCTTACGTAAAAATCAATTGCAAGGATGCAATATTAACTGCAAAATCAAATCTGGCCGTCGACTAATTTTAGCCTCACGACCGAGTGGTTTCTGCCCCTGAACACTAGCTCAGGAACCCACAAATTTGTTAGCGTAACAGAACCGAAAGGTCGTGCTATATTTCAGCCCATTTAGGCCCACTACTCCGCAAAGTCCGTTTCCTCCCAACGGTTGCTTTACGGAAGGCGAAATATCGCGAGATATCGCGACTCCTTACCGCATCTTTGAATTCAAAGCGACAGGACGTGCCTGCGTCGGTTGAGTTCCCGAGACACGCATCGCGCCGCGCGCGGGAGGAACGGTTCATTCCTTTATAAGCCATCCCCGCCGCAATCTTCTTCCTTTACTTGCCATTTGCCTTCCCCGACGCTCCAGTTCTCCTCCTCACGCAAGAGCAAACCCTAGATCCGCTCCCGCAGCTTTCCTCCTCACTCTTCAGCCCCGCTCATCGCCATGGCGCCCAAGAGGAAGGAAGGCCCGAAGCGGAAGGAGAGGTCGCCGGCAAGTGCCCGGTCGTCCAAGGCCAAGGCCACCGCCGAGGTCGCCGTGGATCGCGCCGCCGAGTGGAGGGAGTCCATCACCACCACCAGGCGCCTCGAGCAACACGTCATCGACGGCATCCTCCCCAACCAGCAAACCGCCAAGTGGCGCGCCGCCACCGGTGAGTCTTTCCCCACCCCAAACTCCTCTGATTTGGTGGTGTTCGAATCTTTCTTTCTTCGTGGTTTTGGCGTGGCCGCGCATCCTTTCCTCCGCGGGCTGCTGCACTTTTATGGGATCAGTCTCTGCGCGCTGAATCCCAACTCCATTCTCCATATCGCCATCTTCATCAACCTCTGTGAGGCCTATCTTGGTATAGAGCCTCACTTCAATCTTTTTCTTCATCTTTTTCTTCTTAAACCTTATCCCCGAACCGACTGTCCGCAAGTAGTCGGGGGCGCCGGATTCCAACTCCGCGAGGGTCGAACTCGGGAGTATTTTGACATCCCTTTCCTTACCTCCAATAAGGGGTGGCAGTCCGAGTGGTTTTACGTAGGAAACCACTCGCCTGCCATCTCTCCAGAAATCGATTCTCGTCCTGTTCCCTCCCAGTCCTGGACCGCTCTTCCCAAGGAGAGTGAAATGGATCAGGTTCGGGAACTCCTGGGTCTTATTACCCAGTTGAAGGACAATGGGTTGTCTGCCGTCGGAGTGGCAGCCAACTTCGTTCTGCGCCGGGTCCAGCCCCTCAAGCAGCGGGCTCACCCGGCGTATGAGTATTACGCCGAGGGGGACAACACGCGCGAAGCCCCCGAGCGCGTCGACAAAGTCCAAGCCGCCGCTCGGCTTGGCAAATTCTTCGCGACCGGAACCTCCCTGAGGACCACTGACTGTCCTCCGGCGTTCAACTTGGGAAATCCACGCCCTGAGGTATTTAGTCAATCTGTTGTTGTTTTTTATTTCAATTCCACCCATTGGGTGTAATCTCAGAACTGAACCCAATTTTTGTAGGGTCGAGCTGCCTTTGTATCCCTCCCTCCTTTGCCTGAGATGCCAAAGGGAGTGGATCAACCGGCTCGGCGCAGGGCCGTTGGATCTGAAGAAGCAGTCGGGGGAAGTGAGAGTGATCTGCGCGACTCAGATATCACTCTGTCGTCCTCTCCTTCTCCCGATGTGCTATCTCCGAGTGGTGAGAAGGCTGCCCCTGCCCCGAAGAAGCGGAAGATCTCAACAGGGATCGTGTTTAGGGATGCGCCAAGCCGCCGCCAACTCCTTATCTCTGAGTCGTCTGACTTGGAAGAAGATGAAGCTAGCGTGGCCGAGTCGTCAATCCTACCGCCAATCACAAGCTCGGAGCAGTCTCCTCTTGCAGTAATGCCTCTGAGTGCTGCAAGTCCGAGGGACCTCCCTTCCCCCACTCGGAAAGGAAAGCGCCCGAGAATGCGCATCTCTACTCTGTAAGTATCCTTATCATTTCTTTGATTTACCTTTATGTTCTTCTATTAGTGATCCATATATGCTTTATTCTGTAGCACGCCATCTGAGGTCCCCTTCGCGGGTCCTCCGCCTCAGTCGGCTGTTGAGACCGAGGCCCCGTCAATCCAAAGTCCAGAGGTGCCGATCCACTCGGCTGATCTTCTCAGCGATCAGCCTGTCGGTCCGCCACCAGAGTCACTGCGAGCACCAACCCCGCCTCCACCGAGTCCTACACCGGCGTCGCTGACCCCGCCGCCAGTTCCTCAAGGCAGCCCCCAGCCTGCTCCTGTGATTGAACCGACTGCAGCAGTGGAGGAGCCCCAGACTGCGGCGGTCGAGGTTGCTTCTGCGGTGGACGGCGCTTTGAGTGGTGGTGCTCCCATGACTCCTCTGGAGGAGTTCATGTCACTCCATCTTCGCATGGGCCACATAGCCAAGGTATTTCCTGAGCTACTTATTTTGTTGATATCAAGTACCGAGTGGTACATCAATTCGTATTGTCATCTAACTTGTCTTTGCAGGACTTAGCTGCTGATGCCGAGGCCAAAGCCTCGGTTATTCAAGAACTATCTTCCGTAGTTGCTAAGGCCGACTCCTTGGTGGCCCGAGTGGCTGAGCTCGAGGCTGCTGCGGTCCAGCGCCAGGCTGAGTTGGAGGAAGCCCAGCGTACCACTCGCGATTTACGTGGGGAGGTAGAGCAGGCTAAGCTCAACGAGGCCCAGGCCGTGCACGAGCTCAGAGGTATGTTCTTCCTTGTTTGTTTTTCTATCAGACGTGAAAATATTATTCAGATCTAACTTTCTGTAGATTATCGATATCGGATTATGTCCCAATTCGCAGAGCTCACTGCTAAGGTGGCCCGGCTGCAAGGTGAAGCTGAGGCGCTGCGCACCGAGAAGATAGCGCTGGAGGACGCTATCCGAGTGGTGGCGGAGGAGATCGAGCCGGAGGCGTCATCGTCTTCGGCTTCCATCCTCGACCGCGTTCGGGCGCTCCCACGCTACTTCCGGCGGCAGCTCTGCTCCATCAGCCAGGCCAGCTGTGGCCATGTCCTGGCGGTGCTCAAGTCGCTGTTCCCGGCGTCAGACCTGGAGCCACTCGGCCGCGGGTATGCTGCCGGCACCTCCGAAGACGACGTGGGCAGACTGCTCCATGAAGTCGAGCCTATCGCCAATGTCCTGTCCAAGGATGTTGTTGATGACTCGGATGAAGCGGCCCCATCTGGTGCTGGTGACCCTGCAATGTAAATAAAATATTTGTAGTATTTGATCTAACTAGAATCTTTTGAACAATGTTTAAATTGTCGTTATTGTATATAAGTTTTTATGTGACTGCAACTCCCTTTCTTTCTGCGCTGGCCTTAATTTCTGAGTGGTTGACCTGTTACGGAGTAGATTAGCCTCGTTGGTCTCAGTCTCATGCCGCAGAGTCTTTGTCGTACGTTTAGAGCTTTGACTTGGCGAGTACTTTCCCTCTCGATTTAAGGTTTGTTCCACTCATACTTTATGTGCGTGACGCGAAAGAGGAAATGCGAGTAGTAGAAATAGATGAAAGATGAAATCAACTTTATTGATAACTCATTATAAACATGCCGAGTCGTAACTGGGGGTGACTACCCTCCAAAATCACTCGGAAAAACAAAAGTAATAATAAAAAAGATAAATACATAACTGAATTAGGCGTAGAAACGCTGTAGGTGCTCGATGTTCCATGGATTTGGGATGTCTACGCCGTCTTCCGTCATGAGGCGATATGAGCCGGGGCAACTCACTGACTTGATAATGTATGGCCCCTCCCAAGGGGACGCAAGCTTGTGCGCGCCCTTGGTGTCTTGCTTCCTCCTCAGAACCAAATCGCCTGCTTCAAAGGATCTCTGCTTAACTGATCGATTGTGATAACGTCGCAGGACCTGAGCGTAGCGCGCGGCTTGGATCTGGGCAGCCAATCTCTTTTCCTCGATGCTGTCGAGGTCTTCCATGCGCGCCACTTGCGCGTCGTATTCATCATAGAACTCCACTCGGGGGGAGCCGTATGTGAGGTCCGTTAGTAGGATAGCTTCCGAGCCGTAAACCAGAAAGAACGGAGTTTGCTTCGTGGCACGACTCGGCTGGGTGCGCAGCCCCCAGACTACAGCTGGCAACTCCTTGATCCATTGTCCGTCGTGTTGCTTCAGCTGCTTGAATATCCGGGCCCTGAGCGCCTTGATTATTTCGCCATTGGCTCTTTCGACTTGGCCATTGGCCCTTGGGTGTGCCACGGATGCAGGGCATAGCTTGATGCTCCTCTCGCTGCACCAGTCTTTAAACTCCTGCGCCACGAAGTTCGTACCATTATCTGTGATGATACGATTTGGGACTCCGAAGCGGTGGGTGATGTCGGTGAAGAACTCGATGGTCTTGGCTGCCGTGTGCTTTCTGACTGGTTTCACCTCAATCCACTTGGTGAACTTGTCAATAGCTACAAGGACATGGTCAAAACCACCAGACCGGAAAGCTTTACCAACAATGGTTCTAGCCCCGGCGTGATTGCCACAGATTCCTTTATGTATGTCTGTCAAGAGCTCTATACCCTCAGCGCGACTCACGCACTCTTGGAGGATTTGGGAAGCTCCAGATCAACGATACAGCTTGTCTCCGATGATGACGTAGCTTTTGCTGCGCTGCACGATTTGTTCGTGGAGCGAGTTTAGATCTTTGTCTTCCGCGACCTCTGCGGGTAATATGCCGCTGTCCAGATAGTCGATGATCTGGGTCCTCCAGTCCAACGCTTCGTCTACCACTAATGTGGCTGACTCTGGGGATTCTCCGACTTGTTGCTCCGCGACAGTGCCATCCGGGTTTATCTTGATAGATGGTTGGATAAGATCTTGTATGAAAACTCCGGGTGGGGCGCCTTCACGGGTGGACCCCATCTTAGCGAGCTCATCTGCTGCCTTGTTATGGCCGCGCACCACGTGATGGAACTCTAAGCCATAGAATTTCCCTTCCAACTTCCTGATTTCTTCGCAGTATGCGTCCATCTTCTCGTTGGTCCTGGACCAGTCCTTGTTTACCTGGTTTATGACTAGGGAAGAGTCCCCGCGTACCATCAGGCGTTTGATACCCAAAGATACTGCAATGCGGAGACCGTGCAAGGCTGCTTCGTACTCGGCTGCGTTGTTGGATACTGGGAACATGATTTGAAGGACGTATTTTAATTCCTGTCCACTTGGAGAGATCAAGAGTACGCCTGCGCCGCCTCCTTTTATTTGGAGGGAGCCATCAAAGTACATCTCCCAGTACTCAACTACCTCGTCGTCAGCCGGAGCTTGGTTTTCTGTCCAGTCTGCTACGAAGTCGGCCAAGACCTGAGACTTGATAGCAGTACGTGGAACAAAGTTTATGTGATGGGCAGCCAATTCTATTGACCACTTGACAATTCGGCCGCTGGCATCTCGGTTATGGAGAATTTCCCCTAAAGGATTTTCGCTCACCACCGAGATTGGATGGGCCTCAAAGTAGTGTTTCAGCTTTCTTGCTGAGATAAGAACTCCATAGAGTAATTTCTGCACATGGGGGTAGCGTACCTTAGATACGGTCAGAACCTTGCTGACGAAGTAGACTGGTCGCTGAACTCCATATGCGTGTCCTTCTTCAGGACGCTCGACCACTAGTACCGTGCTAACCACTCGGGGAGTAGCAGAGATGTAGAGGTAGAGCTGTTCTCTTGGTTGAGGTGGGACGAGGATGGGAGGGCTCTGCAGGTAGTCTTTGAGTTCCTGGAAAGATTGCTTCGCCTCGTCATCCCACACGAACTTGTCCTGCTTCTTGAGCAGTTTGAAAAACAGCAATCCGCGAACGCCGAGTCGTGATATGAAACGACCGAGCGCTGCCATGCATCCAGTAAGCTTTTGCACAACCTTTTGACAGGTTGGTGGTAGCATCTTGGTGATGGCCATGATCTTCTCGCGATTTGCCTCGATCCCGCGGTTGCTGACCATGAAGCCGAGTAGTTTACCTGAGGGTACTCCGAAGACACACTTTTCCGGGTTGAGCTTCCACCGGAATACGCGCAAGCGTTCGAAGACCTTTGTCAGGTTCCCTATCATGTCCTCGGGGTTCATGATCTTGACCACGATATCGTCGATGTAGGCTTCTACTATGTCTGGAATCAATTGATCCAGACATGCTTGAATCGTCCTCTGATAGGTTGCGCCTGCGTTCTTCAGACCGAAGGCCATTGTGTTATAACAAAAGGCACCAAACGGCGTGATGAACGCGGTCATTATTTGGTCTTCCAGCTTCAGGCCTATCTGGTGATAACCTGAGTAGCAATCGAGAAAGCAGAGCAGGGCGGAGCCTGCCGTGGAGTCAACGACTTGATCGATGCGGGGGGGAACGAAGGGGTCTTTAGGGCAAGCTTTGTTGAGATCTGTATAATCGACGCACATTCTCCAATCATTATTATTCTTTTTTCTTACAAGAACTTGATTAGCTAACCAGTCGGGGTGGAACACCTCCTGAATAAACCCGGCTGCTAACAGCTTTGTAATCTCTGCCCTAATTGCCTCCTTGCGGTCCTGCGTGAATCGACGAAGCCTTTGCTTGATCGGTTTGGCAGTCGGATTGACCTTCAAGGAGTGCTCGGCAAGTTCCCTTGGGACACCTGGCATATCGGATGGTTTCCACGCGAATATGTCGGCGTTTTCCCTTAGGAATTTGACGAGCACTTCTTCCTATTTGGGGTCTAACTCTGCCCCGATGATGGCCGTCTTCTTTGGGTCGTCCAGGTCCAGAGAGATCCTCTTCAGCTCCGTCTCTTTGCTTGGCGCGATGGCTTCTCTCGCTGGCTTCTTGGTGGGGATCTCTAGGGCGTCCGTGTCCACCTCTTGTGATGCAGCCAGTACTTGTTCCATGCGCTTGGACATGTCCAGGGCGGCTGCCGCGTTGAGAGTTTCCTGCTCGCATGTGTATGCGACTCGGACGTCTCCCAAGACGGTGATTACGCCTTTAGGTCCTGGCATTTTGACCTGCAAGTAGACGTAATGAGGGATCACCATGAACTTGGCGAGCGCCGGCCTCCCAAGGATGGCGTGGTATGCAGTTTCAAAGTTCGCCACCGTGAACTGCATGTGCTCGGTCCGGTAATTGTTCCGGTCTCCGAAGGTAACGGGCAATGTGATGTGCCCGAGTGGTTCCGCCCCCTCTCCCGGTATCAAACCGTAGAATGCAGACTGGGGGGGACTCAGGTCGAGAGTAGTCAGGCCGAGCTCCTTCAATGTGTTAGCAAAAAGGATGTTCAGGCCACTGCCACTGTCGACTAGTACCTTGGTGAGCCGAACGTTGCGAATCGTCGGGGCTACTACCAAGGCATGGGACCCGGGCTTCGGTATGAAGTTTGGGTGATCCTCCCGGGTGAATGTGATCGGAACTTCCGACCACTTGAGGTACTCAGGTACCGGTGGCTCCCTCACGTGCATGACCTGGCGATGGGTGAGCTTCTGCTGGCGCTTCGACTCGAACTCTGGTCCGCCATAGATCATGCGCACCACTTGGTCGGCTTCCTGGAAGTCGTCGCCGGGCTCGTCGTTCCGCCTGTCGTCTCGCGGGGGACCATCGTTCCTCTTTCTGTATGGAGGGCCTCTGTTGCCTCCAGTGAAGGCTCGCTTGAGCCCGTAGCACTCTCGCGCCGAGTGCTTGTGTTTGTGGTAAGGGCATTGCTCATCGAGCATGCGCTGGAAGTCCTCTGGAGTTACCCGGCCTCTGGACCGGTCCAGGGCGGCGACCATATCTCCCTCGCTCTTCTTCTTGCGAGGTTGGCTGTCATTGCGTCGATGGTCGTCGTGTCGGTCTTCATCCTCGCGGCGGTCGCGTTTGCGAGTCGTCTTGTTCTCTTCTTCCCAGCGACTTCTGATCTCGCTGAGTTGTTCTTTTTTCGCGATCTCTGCGTCCGCCCACGTGCTAGCGACCCGGAACATGTCATTGACAGTCGCGGGTGGCTTCCGAGTCCACTTGTGAATCAGTCTCCCGTCGGAGATGCCGCGCTGGAAAGCCGACATCACCTCCTGATCCGTGACGTCCGTGATGGAGTTGCGCTTTTCTGAGAACCTGCGCACGAAGTCGTGCAGGGTCTCGTTCTTGCGCTGCCTGATCTGACCGAGGAGCGGCTTGCTCCTGGGCCTTTCCCAGGTATCGAGATAGTTACCGATGAAGAGTTCGGTAAGCTGCTCCCAGTTGTCGATGGCGTCCTGCGGGAGTCCTGCCAAGCCAGTGCCTGCTTCTTTTGCCATGAGATCAAAAGTAGCTTTATTTGAAATGCCAACCACTTTAGCAGCTTCGACACATGCAAGTTGTGCTTCTGTAATGGTCCTATGACGTCTTAAAAGATGGATTTGGCTAGCAATAGCAAGAACATGGTTATGCTTAGGTTCAAATTCATAGATATAGTAGAACCCATCTTTCAGATTAATCTTCATGTGTGCTAGGCACATACCTCGGGTCTCTGGTCTACTATAATTGAAAGACTCTTCTCTCTTATCAGCACCTCGATTACCTGTTGATAAATAGATAATTTCATTAGAATGATGTTCTAACCCAAAGAAAGTAAATAAGATGATTTAATTAATACCTGCACGAGAACAACAAAAGGTTCTATTCTTTATTATGGTAGTATTTTTCACATTATGCGAACTTCTCCTCTGAATGCTGAGACCATTGTCTCGAGCATAGGCATTGTAAAAAATCATATGCCTCTTGTTCAGTGCAGAATTTCATACCAACCTTTGGCATCCTGTCTCATACTGATTTTTCACTTGAGTAGATTCAGTTTTACTAGTGTCCTGATTGGATTTTAGGATACCATGTGCAATAAGATAGAAATGAAGAAAAACTTGTTTGACAGAGTAAATGCCAGATGTATTTTCCTGTAAAAAAGAAATACACACTATGAATGTTACGTAGGAGAATATGACATCATGACTTACAGTTTCAAACTCTGGGGTGTTTAGATGGGTGAAAAGGGCAAAACTTTTTGCATTGAACTGCATGCATAGAGAGAAGAAATGAACTGACACAGTTTTCTAGCTGAAAACTTTTCACTCTTTTACAGGAACTAAACACGGCCTCTGTTTTTTCTGTTGCACCAGAAGGGATGTCGATCCCATGAAAACCTGACGAGGGTGTGGTAGCAGAAGCAGGTCCCATGATGATGCTTTGTAGTTGAGGAAGTAATGACGCATCCACATCTATGTAGTCGATCTGTTCACAGGCGGGGTGAATTGACTGAGAAGACATTGATGTTGTTATGTTAGGGAAGATCCCAATCTGATGATTATCTTTGGGTTTATTTCCTTGCCGATATACCCTTATGTTGTATTGGCGCCATTTTGTACAACTTCGGCACTTTTTTCCCTCCTTTAATTGTCCCTAACTCCCATAAATATTCTCGTGGCGCAAAAAGCTCCCAAGAAGGAGGGACGTCTGACGCCGTGACTTTCGTGGATAGAAAAAATATATGCCATATACTTTTTCAGAGAGCCAATCAATAGGTTCCACGTGGATGGGGACACGGACAGGGACCCGTAAAGGGACAGGCATGCTGCGCCCGAGGACTGAAGCCAAGAGTGCATGCAAGACAAGGTGAGGAGGCGATCCGTTGGATTGGGTCGGGATCCACAAGTCATCCAACGGCGTCTGGTATGCACGAGATGCGCCCTGCATTCGGGATGCACCGAATTTTCTTCCGTACTAGGCCCCATTTGGTTCCTCGTACTAAAATTTAGCACCTATCACATCGAAACAAAGTACATATGCATGAAGTATTAAATAAAAAAAGGGCTGTACCCAGTGCCGTAGGCATGAAGTATTAAATATAAATTAAAAAATAACTAACTACACAGATTGCGACTATTTTATGAGACAATTTTTTAAGCCTAATTAGTCTATGATTTGACAATGTAGTGTTACAGTAAACATGTGCTAATGGCGAATTAATTATACTTAATTAATTTGTCTCGTGGAGTACTGATAGATTCTGTAATTTGTTTTTTATTGGTAACCGAAAATCTCACCCGACACCCCCTCTTACATTTCGATGTGACGCCTACTAAAGTTTAGCACCTGGATCTAAACACCCCCTAGCATAGCCTCGTCATTATGTGCTGATGTTTGATGCTGCACTACAACTGTGGGTGTGTTTAATTCCTACAACTTTGCAAAAAGTTTTCACCTAGAGAACCGTGTCAGTTAATTTCTTCTATCTATGCACGCGACCCAATGCAGAAAGTTTTCACCAATTTTCACCAAGTCATCGGAATTCAACAGGCCCCGCATGACCCTGTGCACGAGTGTTGTAAAATCCTCTTAGCTGTCTTTTCGTCACTGCTCAAGTCTATTACCGTCATTGTGCAACCTGCAATGGGAGCATGTTGTGAGTAGTTGAATAATGAAACATGCTGCAGTGAATGAAAGAGCTAGAAGCACGCCCACAAAAGGAAAACAATGTGGAAGCAAATGTAGTTTCTCCCGCTTTAGGAACTTGGAAACAAATGGTATATTAGTTAAGCAAATTTCTTTATATCTTTCGTATAAATTGATTCACTCTTAGGCCAGTCCCAATAGGAGTTTCATGGGCATTAATTTCTAAGCCACATCATCAAAGTTGCTGATGTGACAAAGTTATTAAATGAGAGAGTTTCATGGGATGAGAGATGAGTTTCATCCCATGAAACTTCAGTGGCACAGTTACCTAGTTCCCATACTAGGTAACGGTGTCCACTAAACCTCCACTGAGGCTGGCCTTAAGGGCATGGTTTATTAGGCCCGTCTCAGTGGGAGTTCCATTAGCATTAAATAGCCTGCCATGTCAGCATTTTTGATGATGTGGCAGTGTATTAATGAAGAGGGAGGAGATTGTGTCTTGCATGTAACATAGGGAACAACAATAGATGAAACTATGCATTGAGAGAAGGTGTTTCATCATAGTTTCAAACATGTTTTAGACGATGTGTCACTCTAGGTAACTGTGTCCATGAAACTACCACTGAGACTGGCCTAACTCAGCCCACAGTGGGCTGTAACGGACAGGCTATACTATTTTTTTATTCACTGGTACAGGTGCCATTAATTGCTCCTCGGTCTCCAGGAGCTATTCCAACCAATCAGAGGGGACGGAGCGGAGGTGGCAGGTCACGCGCCCGCTTTCAGTCGGCGCCTGGCTACACGCCCGATTTCTTCTCTTTCTTCTCCTCCTCTCCTCCACGTAAGATTTAGCCTGCTTATAGTCTCTTATAATACTTTCTCTAAGCATACTAAGAATAAATTTTAACAATAGTAAAAATGGCACAAATTTCTGTCCCTATATCTCACATTTTAGACCTCGATAGGGCAGGTTATTTAGATATTAGGACCCCTAGTATTCATTAGCAATATAAAAATATTGTTCCCACAAATACAAGACCACCAAAGTATATGATGACAACTCGAAGAGCATTTCCAAGAGTATCTCTAAAACTCACTCTATAAATCATCATTTAGAGAGTTATTTGCATAAAAATCGTTTTCTATATCTTTCTGTTTCCCAACAGATTCTCTATATTTTCCACGCACTCTAGAGAGCTATTCCTTTTCTTATATTTTACTAGCGAGAAATCCGGAATAGAGAGTAACTATGTTTGAATAACCAAATAGAGATGTTGTTTAAAGATACGTTGTTAATCAAAATCTTAAAAACTAGCAATTAAGAAGGATTTAGAGAGTCTCTTGGCATTGCTGATACTGTTTTCATACCATCAATCTATAAAATGATTATAACATGGAGTGCGGAGTCTAAAATGTTTGACAGTACATTCTATAAACCCATACATATTAACCGATGGAAAGACTAATGATTCCTTCGGTAGTACATTTCCCACATGTGCAATTTAGTAGGCCTCCAATCTTAGTTTATGTATGAACACCACGTTTGAAAATGATTTAATGCTGATCATTAGCTCATCTACGTTCTTGCCTCTCCCCTTATGCCTTTACCTAATCAATCTGTTCTAATAATCTATACTATAAAGGACGACGGAATTTTTGTTTCGTCTTTCATCTTTTGTCAAAATTAGCCTACACCGTCAGATTTTATAATGATCGAATGTTCTAGATTAATCTAAAGAATTCATGTTGATTACACTCACCTTTAAGCCTACGCCGTCGGATTTTATGATGATCGAATGATCTAAATTAATCTAATGAGTCTATATAGACTATACATCTCTAAATTAGTAACTTTTTGAAATACGTGCATGCTGCACGTGCCCTTCTGCTAGTTCAATTGGTTGTTCAAATTAATGCTTATATAAAATACTAGCACAAAGGCAGGTGCCTTTAAGAAAAATATAGCATGAGAAAGAGTCATAGTTGCTAATGTGCAACACGCGAAAGAGTTTTGACTGCTCACGTACATGACCAACATAGCGTGAGAAATAGTCCTAGAGGGTGACGTGTAGCATGAGAAAGAGTCTTGACTGCTCACGTACTTGACCTGTGGGTCCACCTATCGTATCACTGTGTGTTTTGACGATTGACCGTCAAAATTCTTTCGTTTTTTATATTATAGATGGACCCACAACAATCCAACATTTATTTCCAAATGGGAGGAAAAAATAATAATAGGCGCTGCCTCCGAACCCACCCCATCTCCGTTAGCGAGGCCGAAACCGGTCCCACGCACCAGCCATTGCGCCGCCAGGGGGAGGCGCACGCGTTTTCGAATTTGTTTCTGGCTTGCCCCAATCAAATCACCAAACCTCCAGGTCCAAACGGTCGTATCTTTCCTTTCTGGCTTGCCCCCAAATCCCCATCCTCTAGATCGCGGCGCATCTCCTCGTCTCCCTACCGCCGGCATGCCTCCTCTCCCTTCCCACGCTGCTTCTTGCTTCCACCCTCTTCTCTCTCCCGAGCAGGTGAGCACGGTGCTCGAGCTCCTGCACCCCGATCACGCTTCCCCGGCCCTCGGCGGCGCCGCCGGATCTGCTCGTGCCGCGCGGAGCTCTGGGCGGGGGCGAGGGAAACGGAGTGGCGACGGAGAAAGGAAGGTGTAGCGCCGGGCATCGGGCAGCGGAGGAGAAGGAGCCACGACAGCGTCCATGGGCGGTTGGAGCACCGGTGGCCTGTCGACCTCCTTCCCCGACATCTCGTTCTCCTCCTTGGCACGAATCGGAGGATTTGCGTCTCCAAATCGGAGCGCCGCTGCCGCTGCAGCGCAAGATCAGGGACAGCCGGGGGAGATCAAGCTCCGGGCAGCAGGGGAATTTCCCTGCGGTGGGGAGCCTTGTACCACGGGCGGCGGCAGGATCCACAGTAGCAAGCTCCTGCTTCAGGCCTCCACACGGATTTGAGAGTCGATCTAGAGAAGTTCAGGTCCTGTTTCTTGATTCTGGTATGCTTCTGTCTACCCCGCTTTTTGAAGCCCTTTTAAGCAAACGAAATGATATCCAGTAGTCCAAAAGATTGCTTCACCTTGCCACTAGGTGGCAGAAAATATTGTTTGTTACCATTCACTCAACCTAGTCTTTCTTGGAATCAAGTCTTGCAATGACTGATACATTTTATGTATTTTGTAATGAAACAAACAGGGTTGGTCTTGTTGAAGTGCTCCTTGTTGATTGGCGTGCAATCAAATGAAGTGGAATAAATCAGAGGCTTCAATTGGGCGTGTTTTGGCAGTGGAGGTGACTGTGACTGTTGTCTTTTTTTTCTTTCTTTGAGATGCAATTAAGTCTTTTTGGTTCAATTCCATATTAGTATCTTTGTTACCCCGAGTTTACTTTTGTGAGTTGACCTTCACATGAGATTGATGCAATAAAAAATGGAATTGATGTTTAAGCTAGGACGTGTAGTATAGTCTGATGTTATATGGCAATACATATGGTATGGTAGCTACTCTAGGAATTAGGGTAATATGACAATTGATCTTATGTTGTTATATACCTACATACATGAATGATGATAGTTGGTATGGTTCATGTGGTCACTTGCTTTGTGATGAATGTCTGTCGTACATGGATATTTAGTTAATTTTATTTTTTTAATCCATCCAAAGGAATATCTGTCTTTCTGCAGCACACGGAATCCCAAGACGATCCAGCCATCTCCATCAGGACAGCGACAGCAGAGCAACCAACGGCAACAAATTCCGCTACACTATCGGTTCTGCAGTCCCATTAATCTAGTATGCTCTCCATACCTGATGCTGCTCCAGTATCTGCTGCCTCCATGTCTGCCTACTCCAATCCTCCTTAACACATATTCAGTCATGATATCCTGAGATTATTCAAAATAATGCATTGCTTAGAGATTTGATAGCGTCAGGTGAATAAATGTGCTTTTTAGCACAAATCATATACTTGTTATCCAACAACATTCGCAAGGTCACTTTACTGGTACTAACTAACTGTAAAGAAGATGTTGAGAATGATCTTATAGTACAACCCTAGAGGTAGTGATGCAAAATATTTGTGGAGTAATAGGCAGTCGATTAAAATTATACTAGAATTAGAAGACTTAGATTTCTCAAACTCCCATCTTTTTATTAAACTGATAGCTACCAAAAATGCAAGATGCAGAAATTATGAACATTGTAATCATTCTGAGGTATGTATAATGGTTGTACACTGATCAACAGCAAGACTTGTTCAGATGTTTTTTATCCTAAGAATTTGAGATGGATCGAACAATTTTCATGCTTCTCTTTCGGAATCAAATAATGTCGAGTCGGGCCGTTTGGTTTGAGAGTCTTCAATTATTGTGTGTGAGAGTCTAACTTAGCGTTGTGTGTGAAATATCAAATAAAGAGTCTTTTCTTCTGAAAAAGTCTTTGGATCGTGCGTGTTTTATTCATCTACCTATGCATGCTTGTCTTACTTTGTCTTTATAAGCTTGATCATGAGCCATGTCTTGAATTAAAATTCTTGGTTGTGAAGCTTAGTAGATAATTTATTCTTGCAAATACCCATGCTCTATCATGATCTAGGACTTTGTTTCGACTTTGCTAACGAGTAAAGCTTGATTGGAGGTTATTTGTTTTTATTGCTTATCTAAACCCCTGCAATACATGTTTGATCAATTCTTTTCCAAGTTGAGAGCAATGCCTATCCCATCCAAAGCTTAAAGATATTAACTTTAATCGTGCCACCATAAGCAAAGATGATGCAATGAATTGGGTTAGGATCTTTCTCTCTTGGGAGTTTTAATTTCGAGCATTGATCATGTTCTTCCTTTTATCTCTTATTGCTAGCCTCGTCAATATTCGGTGATGGGAGTTCCTCATCGGAACGCTCATATGATACACCGGATTCGAAAACCCGAACAAAAACTCTTGATTTTATAACCTTTACTTGAACACAACCCAATATTCGAAGATTTGTTCTATATCTGGGCGAAGTTGGTACATATAGGAGCCTAGGCTGTTCCAGCGTCGGTTTGGGTGCAGAAAAATTGTGAAGCTGCTCTGAATTTATCAATTATGTTGAAGCTTTATACCCTAAGAGGTTCGGAGAAGAGATGGAAATTCAAGAAAGAAAGAAAAGAAAGAAAAAGAAAGAAAAAGGAGAAAAGAAAAGAGAAAGGACATAAAATAAAAAGGGGAGAATTCTATCCTAGGAAGAACAAGAGAAGTTCAAAGGAATCGCCTTGTTGTTGAGAACAAATCTTCAATTCCAACCATGTGCAATCCGACAACGAGGACGACACTTGTGCCTCGAAGTCAATTATTTTCTTTGCCCTTGCACATGTCCACCATTCTAAACCTTCTCATCCTTAAAACCCTAACATTATGGTGATATTCTCATGATCATTGGCTCGGAAGGTAAGCAACCACTAGAGAATTTTCTTAACTCGATAATATTTGTATTAACTTTTGCTAGCCCTTTCCAAGCTCCACCAGATACTTGAGTGATTTGTTTTGAGAGATGAGTGCCTGCAAAACAAATAGGATAGCTACTTTATATTGAGCGACATGTGAGCACTTGGAAGAGAATCTTGGTTCAATTCTTGTTGCAGGGAGATTGTTTTTACGACAAAAGAAAAACCCTCCAAGGAAAGCAAGAAAGTAAGTATCGTTGATTCTCGAAGTTGCCTAGCTAAAAAAGAGAAGTTGTGGGGGTAATTTTTGCTTGCATAAATCTTTGAAGGCCCATGCTTTGATTATCTTTGCCGCTCCTCTGATATTTGCTTGAAGGACTCGGTATTTGACTCGCTTGCTTAGGTATGATTTGTCATGATCGTGTTGAGTCGTTGCTTCTTCTTGAGGGATCACGTATTTTGTCTCGGTTGTGTGGAGCCCTTGTCTTTGGGGACCAAGACCTCTATGTTGGTTTGGCCTATCTGATGCTTCTCAATTCTCATGCCAAGTGACATGGATCTTTGCTTTTATGTAGCTTTTGTTCACTTGGATGGGAGTTTTGCCTATAATATCACATCCTGGCTTTATAGTTTTTCTCATCCCAAGTGACTTTGATCTTGGCTTTTACTTTGCTTTTGATCACTTGGATGTGATTTTCAGCTATGGCCTCTCAAACCATTTCTTTGTGCTGGAATGTTGTCAATACACTCACCAAGGGGGAGACTAAGAAACCAAGTTGACATGAACCTTGGTTTGACCATGATGAGTTATTCACAAACGATAAATGGCTTTGAAGCTTCTGGGTTTGTGTTGTGTTGTTTCTGTTACACATTGAAATTGTTATCCCTAGCGAAAATTTTGACTATGGGAGGGAGGGGGAGGAAGTTTTAGTCATAGACGGACAAATATAATTCTTTGATCTGGGCTGATCTATTTGACTCGAATGTGAAAAAAATTTCTGGTGAATAGCTCTAAAAAGAGAACTTTGTTGAGTTTGTCTGTTTTTACAATGGCCTATGTATGGGGTGCCTGAAGTTGAGTGGGTGGAATTAAAATAAGGGAAACAACACGTACTAGCTCGTACACGGTAGTATTCTTTCTGAAGTTGATCCAAGATTTGAAAATTAGGAGCTGTTTTTTTATAATAATTTTCTATTTTAGGCCATCTATTCTTCTGTAATATCTAAAGAGTATTATTTCCTAATCTGCATATTTCCTTTGGGAGAAAAAAGTTCTTGAATGCTATAACTGTGGTTGTCGAAATGTATTTCTTCATGGGTTTATCTCAGCAAAGTTGGAGAATGTTGTCGTTGTTTTGTCCAGAGAGCCATGGTCTGAGTGTTAATGCATTGGACAACAGGTGTTTCTTGTGATCTTGTCACGGCTTGTGAAGGCAAGTGTTTTCTCATGATGCTTGGTCTACCATGCATATGTTCTTGGCTTAAAGCTACTGACTTTTTGATGATCGAGCACTTTACTTCTTTTTAGGTACCCACAAAATAGGAGCAGCTAAGAGCTCGTTAAATTAACAAAGAAGGCAAATCCTAATGCCTCCCTTGAAGATCTTGAAAAGCCTAGTGTAGATGATGAACCTCAACCACTGGTTTTGAAGTATGAAGACGCTTACCAGGTTAGAACTTTATGAAGCTAAATCTCTGCATTTCTATTTCTTATGATTGCCTTTTACTATTGGCATTCGAAGCTCATTAGTTTTCCTATAGCATTCTAACTAGCATATCCTTACTCTCTTTTTTAGCAGTATCAAAATGCTTTTGTCCACTGATAAATCTTGAGGCTGATTATGACAAGGTACTGCGCTCTCATGTGTGTTTGAGAAAAAAACACTTCCTCAAAATATACAGTTACTAAATTGTAACTCATCAATGCATCTGTTAGTAGTATAGCCATCAGCAATAGAATGCACACATTTGTCAGTGATCTTTACGATAAGCTATTTGTTCATACTAGTGAAACTCATCCTTTAATTTGTGATAAATTTATTCAGCCCTTCAATGTTCCTTTTCAATTTTTCAGATGTCTCTTTCTTTACATTAATTTGTAGAAGAAACTGGTACAGGATCGACAATTTTACATTGGAGGTAACCGGTTGTATTCCAATCTTTTTCTGCAGTCTGTTTTTTGGTGGCATCTCGCATGTGCTCGCTGAGCAGCGTCTTCCGTGAGGAGGCTGTGTGGTGGGCACCGATTCGATTGCTATGGAGACATCCCTGCCGTCTCCTTCGAGAAATTGACATGGTACGTAATGTGCATCCTCTTTGCTCTCTCGATTAACGGTTCTACATGCTGTGTTGATGTTATTAAGCTCGTGATTCAAAAGTTGGGTCTGTCCTTTTTGTGCTTTGTGTGCAGGTAGGGAGATGTCATGTTCAAACTCTCGAACGAGAGGCTAGTTTGAAGTCCATGGAGCAACCACGTTGGCTCCACTGCCTACAAGGTGTTTGACAAAATGTTAAGGTAAAGGTCCACAGTCTTGTTCCATGCCATTCACGTAGGTCTCAAGGTAGTTTATCTTAGCAATTCTGCAACTGAAGTTTAGTTTTTCCTTGCCATTCACTGAACATAGAGGTTATATGCTCTTATTTTCACATTTGTATTTCTTGGCTGAACATTCCGTTATATCCCTTCCACCTTAAATTGGATTAACTATTTTTTTTGCCTTGCTTTCACCTGCATAGATGGATCAGTTATAGTTATATAAATGTTTACTTCTGTCTGTAGTGCTATCAGCCCCAATGCCAGCAAGAACGTGTACAACACGTTTGAGCAATTGCCTTCAATCTGAATTCATGACCAAACTCGCTTTGCTGCTGTTCTATGAATCTTGGTCTTAATTTTTTTTGCTCAAATGTAGGATATGCGAAAATTTACAGAGCTAAAATGTTAGTTTGTGACTTAAATTTGCAGAACTGGAATGCTTTATATGTAGATGGATGTTAAACAACTAAGTAATTGGTGGTTACTGTAATTCTGTATATGCAGTTAAACTTGATGAGTGCTTGTAATAATATTCCTCCATAGCATTTTACAATTTCAGTCCAGCAAGAGAACTGAACCCTCAGTTAAACTAGCGACACACATTATCTTTAGATTTGTAAAGAATGCGATGATGCATAGTACATGTTCGAGAAAAAAAATGCATAGTAGTACATAACTATGTATGACATATGTGGGGGATATAGTACCCGGGTACCTCACGAGCAAGCCTGACAGCCCACCAAAAGGGGGCGGCCCAGCCCACCGTTCTGGACCTGAAGACGTGCGGGACAAGTCGGCGCACGGAGGAAGGATCTGGAAGGAGAAGTCCTAGTTGGAATAGGAATTATTGTAAAGAAGGAAAGGATTCTTAGAGATAGGATCGAATACAAACCGACTTGTAACCCTGCCCCCCGATATATAAGGCGGGCAGGGACCCCCTCCAAAAGAACGGAACACATCTCAACTCACAATCTACGTAATACAACACCCCAAAACAGGACGTAGGGTATTACGTCGAGTCGACGGCCCGAACCTGTATAAACCCCTGTGTCTGTCCATCCTAACCATCTTGCTTCCGATCTTTGCGATCTTCCCTGCATTACAAATCACTTCCGTGGGCTACCCCGTGGAAGACTGCCGGAGATAATATCACCGACAGTGGCGCGTCAGGTAGGGGATATCGCCGAGATCAATATGGTAAGCTCGATGGATCGCGTCAAGATCTTGGACAGCTGCAACCTCCCGGACGTCGACGAAGTCGAGATCCAGTTCGGGGACGTCATCACCGCCGCTTTGGATACCCAAGCGGCAGGAGCTACGGTCGCCACGGAGGTCTCCTCTCTGGCGCCGACTTCGGCCATCACGGCCCAATCCGGTCCGATCGCATCTGATCGTGCCGGATCTACCCCGCTGAGTCCATCGCAGAACGCGAGGCCAGACCAGTCGGGAACAGATCTACAATCACTCGGTTCCGATCCGACTCCTGAGAGTCGCGTCGCCGAATCATCGCAGAGCGTAAACGCTCAACCAACACGCGTCCAGAGCCCTGAGGTCATTATTGTTCAGACCCCTGGCTTTTGCGCGCTTGCTCGGAAGCAGAAGAAGAAGGACATCGTCCAGTCGGATGATTACTTCTCTGGGAGCGACTCCTACGGGTTAGATCTACTGGGACCCTCAATCCTGGACCATCTACCGGAAGGATACACAGTGTCCGATGCCTCTACAGAGCCGGAACTACTAGGATCACTCGGAGGATTGACTCCGAGTAGTTTGGAGCGTTATACGCCCACATCCGACTTCTCCGAGTCCGAGGAAGACTACCTCGCGCAAGAGGGAGTCGGATCATATTGCTACATGGTGGCGCCAGCAACGCCAACCAATCCTGTCTCAGAAGATGAGGTCACTCCTGCTGAGGAGACGACTGAAGCTAGGAACCAGCGTCGAGGACGCAATGCCAGTCGGGCGACTCGCAGAGCCGCACGACCGCACGGAGCCACCGCGTCAGGATCTGGCACTGCTCGACTCCAAGAGCCTCACTCTGAAGATCATCGTCGCCAACGGGATCAACACGAATGGAGGAGCACCCGGAACTTGATGCGCGACGGCATGTTTGAGTTCAACGGATACGACGTCTACGAGACACCGGTCCAGAACCTCGTTACTATCAACGAGGAAATCAATCGGCTGCCACCTAACACTCCGGGCCTGGAAAAGGTAAGGGCTCTCGTGCAGGCCGCCTCCGTCCAGGTTCACCAGATGCAAGGCAGAACGACCACGGATGCTCCTGAACCCGGTCCATCTCGACACCGGGCCGGCGGCGGATCGGGTCGTGATGAAGACCTCCGCACCACGATCAACAGAGATCGAGATGCGAGGGACATCATCACCAACAGCACCGAAGAGCGCCACCGTGAGGAAATCCGACGGCGCGAAGAGTACGATCGGGATCATGGAAATCCCCGTCGTAACCCTAACAGGAGCGGCTACTCGACGGAGTCAGACTACTCTGACCTCTCCGGTAGCCCAAGGCGCGGCAACAACGGCGGTCGCACTCCGCCACGACGACGAGTGCTTCCACCACCCAGGCGACCGACTCCGCCAAGAGATCGAACTCCACCGCGCAGCAGAACCTACCGACAGGACCGAACTCCACCCAGGACTCGGAACTATCGGAGGACCCGTTCCCCGCCCAGGGACCGGGATCGCAGGAGGGACAGCACACCCCCAAGAGTAGCTGACGGATCGGGTCCGAGCGATTCCCGCCCTAGAGGTCAGATCGGCGGATTCCAGTCGTTCACCGAGCGCTTGAGAAGCGTGACGTGGCCCAGAGGCTTCAAGCTGTCAGATATCGACAAGTACGACGGGAAATCTGACCCATCTCAATGGCTTCAGATATACTACACCGCCGTACAAGCGGCCGGCGGCGACGAGGACGTGATGGCAAACTATCTTCCCATCATGCTCACCAAGGACTGCCGCAACTGGCTGGCAGGACTCCCGCAGGAGGCCATCGACAACTGGGAGCAGCTTACCGAACTCTTCATCGGTAACTATCTCGGTACCTGGGAGAGGCCCGGGAGCAAGCGACTCCTCGGTCAGATCAGGCAGCGCAAGAACGAGACCCTGCACGACTTCGTGCGCAGGTTCTCAGAAAAGCGCAACTCCATCACGGACGTCACGGATCAGGAGGTGATGTCAGCTTTCCAGCGCGGCATCTTCGACGGGAGACTGATTCACAAGTGGACTCGGAAGCCACCCGCGACTGTCAATGACATGTTCCGGGTTGCTAGCACATGGGCGGATGCAGAGATCGCAGAAAAAGAACAACTCAGCGAAATCAGAAGTCGTTGGGAAGAAGAGAACAAGACGACTCGCAAACGCGACCGCCGCGAGGACGAAGACCGACACGACGACCATCGACGCAATGACAGCCAACCTCGCAAGAAGAAGAGCGAGGGAGACATGGTCGCCGCCCTGGACCGGTCCAGAGGCCGGGTAACTCCAGAGGACTTCCAGCGCATGCTCGATGAGCAACGCCCTTACCACAAACACAAGCACTCGGCGCGAGAGTGCTACGGGCTCAAGCGAGCCTTCACCGGGGGCAACAGAGGCCCTCCATATAGAAAGAGGAACGATGGTTCCCCGCGAGACGACAGGCGAAACGACGAGCCCGGCAATGACTTTCAAGAAGCCGACCGAGTGGTCCACATGATCTATGGCGGACCAGAGTTTGAGTCGAAGCGCCAGCAGAAGCTCACCCATCGCCATGTCATGCACGCGAGGGAGCCACCGGTACCTGAGTACCTCAAGTGGTCGGAAGTTCCGATCACATTCACCCGGGAGGATCATCCAAACTTCATACCGAAGCCCGGGTCCCATGCCTTGGTGGTAGCCCCGACGATTCGCAACGTTCGGCTCACCAAGGTACTAGTCGACGGTGGCAGTGGCCTGAACATCCTCTTTGCTAACACATTGAAGGAGCTCGGCCTGACTACTCTCGACCTGAGTCCCCCCCAATCCGCGTTCTACGGTTTGATACCGGGAGAGGGAGCAGAACCACTCGGGCACATCACACTGCCCGTTACCTTCGGAGACTGGAACAATTACCGGACCGAGCACATGCAGTTCACGGTGGCGAACTTTGAAACTGCATACCACGCCATCCTCGGGAGGCCGGCGCTCGCCAAGTTCATGGCGATTCCTCACTACGTCTAATTGCAGGTCAAGATGCCAGGACCTAAAGGCATAATTACCGTCTTGGGAGACGTCCGAGTCGCATACACATGCGAGCAGGAAACTCTCAACGCGGCAGCCGCCCTGGACATGTCCAAGCGCATGGAACAAGTACTGGCTGCATCACAGGAGGTGGACAAGGACGCTCTAGAGATCCCCACCAAGAAGCCAGCAAGAGAAGCCATCGCGCCAAGCAAGGAGACGGAGCTGAAGAGGATCTCTCTGGACTTGGACGACCCAAAGAAGACGGCCATCATCGGGGCAGAGTCAGACTCCACGGCAGGCTCTGCCCTGCTCTGCTTTCTCGACAGCTATCCAGGCTATTACCAGACAGGCCTAGAGCCTAACGATCAGATAAAGACCTCATTCATCACGTCGTTCGGTGCTCCTTTGGCCTTCGGTCTGAAAAACGCCGGCGCGATCTACCAGAGGACAATTCAAGCGCGTATGGATCAATTGACTCTGGACGCAATAGAACGCCTACATCGATAAATCCATGGAACATCGAGCACTTACAGCGTTTCTACGCCTGAATCAGTTATGTATTTATCTTTTTTATTTTAGATTTATTTTTTCCGAGTGATTTTGGAGGGTAGACACCCCCAGTTACGACTCGGCATGTTCACAATGAGTTATCAATAAAGTTGATTTCATCTTTCATCTATTTCTACTACTCGCATTTCCTCTTTCGCGTCACGCACATAAAGTATGAGTGGAATAAACCTTAAATCGAGAGGGAAAGTACTCGCCAAGTCAAAGCTCTAAACGTACGACAAAGACTCTGCGGCATGAGACTGAGACCAACGAGGCTAATCTACTCCGTAACAGGTCAACCACTCAGAAATTAAGGCTAGCGCAGAAAGAAAGGGAGTTGTAGACCAATAAAAACTTATATACAATAATGACAATTCAAACATTGTTCAAACAATACTAGTTAGACCAAATACTACAAATATTTTATTTTACATTGCAGGGTCACCAGCACCAAACGGGGCCGCTTCATCCGAGTCATCAACAACATCCTTGGACAGGACATTGGCGATGGGCTCTACTTCATGGAGTAGTCTGCCCACGTCGTCTTCAGAGGTGCCGGCAGCATACCCGCGGCCGAGTGGCTCCAGGTCTGACGCCGGGAACAGCGATTTGAGCACCGCCAGGACATGGCCACAGCTGGCCTGGCTGATGGAGTAGAGCTGCCGCCGGAAGTAGCGTGGGAGCGCCCGAACGCGGTCGAGGATGGAAGCTGAAGACGATGACGCCTCCGGCTCGATCTCCTCTGCCACCACTCGAATAGCGTCCTCCAGCGCTATCTTCTCAGTGCGCAGCGCCTCAGCTTCACCTTGCAGCCGAGCCACCTTGGCAGTAAGCTCTGCGAATTGGGACATAATCCGATATCGATAATCTACAGAAAGTTAGATCTGAATAATATTTTCACGTCTGACAGAAAAACAAACAAGGAAGAACATACCTCTGAGCTCATGCACGGCCTGGGCCTCGTTGAGCTTAGCCTGCTCTACCTCCCCGCATAAATCGCGGGTGGTACGCTGGGCTTCCTCCAACTCAGCCTGGCGCTCTACCGCAGCAGCCTCGAGCTCAGCCACTCGGGCCACCAAAGAGTCGGCCTTAGCAACTGCTGAGGATAATTCTTGAATAACCGAGGCTTTGGCCTCGGCATCAGCAGCTAAGTTCTGCAAAAACAAGTCAGATGACAATATGAATCAATGTACCACTCGGTACTGGATATCAACAAGATAAGTAGCTCGGGAAATACCTTGGCTATGTGGCCCATGCAACGATGGAGTGACATGAACTCCTCCAGAGGAGTCAGGGGAGCACCACCACTCATAACGCCGACCGCCGCAGAAGCAATCTCGACCGCCGCAGTCTAGGGCTCCTCCACTGCTGCAGTCGGTTCAACCGCAGGAGCATGCTGGGGGCTGCCTTGAGGAACTGGCGGCGGGGTCGGCGACGCCGGTGTAGGACTCGGCGGTGGCGGGGTTGGCTCCCGCTGCGACTCTGGTGGCGGACCCACAGGCTGATCGCTGAGAAGATCAGCCGAGTGGATCGGCACCTCTGGAGTTTGGATTGATGGGGCTTCGGTCTCAACCGCCGACTGAGGCGGAGGACCCGAGAAGGGGACCTCAGATGGCGTGCTACAGGATAAAGCATATATGGATCACTAATAGAAGAACATAAAGGAAATCAAGAGATGATAAGGATACTTACAGAGTAGAAATACGCATTCTCAGGCGCTTTCCTTTCCGAGTAGGGGAAGGGAGGTCCCTCGGACTTGCAGCACTCAGAGGCATTACTGCAAGGGGAGACTGCTCTGAGCTTGTGATTGGCGGTTGGAGTGACGACTCGGCGACGCCAGCTTCATCTTTTTCCGAGTCAGACGACTCAGAGATAAGGAGTTGGCGGCGGCTTGGCGCATCCCTAAAAACGATCCCCGTGGAGATCTTCCGCTTCTTCAGAGCAGGAGCAGCCTTCCCACCACTCGGAGATAGCACATCGGGAGAAGGAGAGGATGACAGAGTGATATCCGAGTCGCGCAGATCACTCTCACTTTCCCCGACTACTTCTTCAGATCCAACGGCCCTGCGCCGAGCCGGTTGATCCACTCCCTTTGGCATCTCAGGCAAAGGAGGGAGGGATACAAAGGCAGCTCGACCCTGCAAAAATTGGGTTCAGTTCTGAGATTACACCCAATGGGTGGAATTGAAATAAAAACAACAACAGATTGACTAAATACCTCAGGACGTGGATTTCCCAAGTTGAACGCTGGAGGACAGTCAGTGGTCCTCAGGGAGGTTCCAGTCGCGAAGAATTTACCAAGCCGAGCGGCGGCTTAGACTTTGTCGACGCGCTCGGGGGCTTCGCGCGTGTTGTCCCCCTCGGCGTAATACTCATACGCCGGGTGAGCCCGCTGCTTGAGTGGCTGGACCCGGCGCAGAACGAAGTTGGCTGCCACTCCGACGGCAGACAACCCATTGTCCTTCAACTGGGAAATAAGACCCAGGAGTTCCCGAACCTGATCCATTTCACTCTCCTTGGGAAGAGCGGTCCAGGATTGGGAGGGAACAGGACGAGAATCAATCTCTGGAGAGATGGCAGGCGAGTGGTTTCCTACGTAAAACCACTCGGACTGCCACCCTTTATTGGAGGTAAGGAAAGGGATGTCAAAATACTCCCGCGGAGTTGGAGTCCGGCGCCCCCGACTACTTGTGGGCAGTCGGTTCGGGGATAAGGTTTAATAAGAAAAAGATGAAGAAAAAGATTGAAGTGAGGCTCTATCCCAAGATAGGCCTCACAGAGATTGATGAAAATGGCGATATGAAGGATGGAGTTGGGATTCAGTGCGCAGAGCCTGATCCCATAGTAATGCAGTAGCCCGCGGAGGAAAGAATGCGCGGGCACGCCAAAGCCACGGAGAAAGAAAGATTCGAACACCACCAAATCAGAGGAGTTTGGGGTGGGGAAAGACTCACCGGCGGCGGCGCGCCACTCGGCGGTTTGCTGGTCAGGGAGGATGCCGTCGACGACGTGGTGCTCGAGGCGTCTGGTGGTGGTGATGGACTCCCTCCACTCGGTGGCGCGATCCACGGCGACCTCGGCGGTGGCCTTGGCCTTGGACGACCGGGCCCTTGCCGGCGACCTCTCCTTCCGCTTCGAGGCTTCCTTCCTCTTGGGCGCCATGGCAACGAGCAGGGCTGAAGGGCGAGGAAGAAAGCTGCGGGAGCAGATCTAGGGTTTGCTCTTGCGCGAAGAGAACTGGAGCGTCGGGGAAGGCAAATGGCAAGTAAAGGAAGAAGAATGCGGCGGGGATGGCTTATAAAGGAATAAACCGTTCCTCCCGCGCGCGGCGCGGCGCTTGTCTCGGGAACTCAACCGACGCAGGCACGTCCCGTCGCTTTGAATTCAAAGATGCGGTAGGGAGTCGCGATATCTCGCGATATTTCGCCTTCCGTAAAGCAACCGTTAGGGACGCAATGGACTTTGCGGAGTAATGGGCCCAAATGGGCTGAAATATAGCACGACCTTTCGGTTCTGTTACGATAATAAATTTGTGGGTTCCTGAGCTAGGGTTCAGGGGCAGAAACCACTCGGTCGTGAGGCTAAAATTAGTCGACGGCCTTGATTTTGCAATTAATATTGCATCCTTGCAATTGATTTTTACGTAAGGCATGCGATACTATCGCTAAATTGACTCAGAAATCTGGGTCAAATGCTGACAAGTATAAATCTTGTCAGAAGATGGCTTACCATATGGTCAAGCTGAGTCATGGGACACGACTCAGAAGTCATGCCGAGTTCAAAGAACTTGAGGACAAAATCCTTATAAAGGGGAAATAAAAAAGCCTCTGAAGGAAAAGATTATCTAAAATCCATGTCCAGAGGCATGGGGGCTGAAAAAATCAGTCGGAATTCATGGCTTTCAGAGTCTTGACACGATCATGCTGAGTCGTAACAAGACTCGGGGGCTACACCCAATGGGTGCACCTGGAGGTGCACACCATTGATGGATTAAGTTTAAAAAGAGATCCATAATATTTTGCTTTTTGACCCTCGACCAGAATATTCTATTCTGCTCAAGGCTCGGGGGCTACACCCAATGGGTGCACCTGGAGGTGCACACCATTGAAGATCAAGATACAGATGTGTAAAAATTGAAGACCTTTGGCCAATTTCATACTAAAATTGCCCAAAGCCCGGGGGCTAAGTGTATTCACTTCGCTGTCGCGTCGTGAAAAAGAGCACTCCTTCCCCTCACTATGACTGTAATTGAAGAATTGTTTTCAGGAACGTCTGAGCATGCACTCGGATCTTCCTCGAAACCACTCGGATCTTCTTCGAAACCACTCGGATGAGATCTTAGACAACTTGGAGCACTCGAATCATGCAAGAAAAGACGGAACAATTACAGCCAACGATCGGCCAAGAAGTGCTCGGGGGCTACTGTGGGGGATATAGTACCCGAGTACCTCACGAGCAAGCCTGGCAGCCCACCAAAAGGGGGCGGCCCAGCCCACCGTTCTGGACCTGAAGACGTGCGGGACAAGTCGGCGCACGGAGGAAGGATCTGGAAGGAGAAGTCCTAGTTGGAATAGGAATTATTGTAAAGAAGGAAAGGATTCTTAGAGATAGGATCGGATACAAACCGACTTGTAACCCTGCCCCCCGATATATAAGGCGGGCAGGGACCCCCTCCAAAAGAACGGAACACATCTCAACTCACAATCTACGTAATACAACACCCCAAAACAGGACGTAGGGTATTACGTCGAGTCGACGGCCCGAACCTGTATAAACCCCTGTGTCTGTCCATCCTAACCATCTTGCTTCCGATCTTTGCGATCTTCCCTGCATTACAAATCCCTTCCGTGGGCTACCCCGTGGAAGACTGCCGGAGATAATATCACCGACAACATATGAACTGATAATCACTTGAACCTGTAGTTACCTAAAAATCTGAACCTGCAGTAATTTTTATTCAGGTAACAATTGTTATGCACCAAATTGTTGTTCACAGATTTTGATCATTTTGTGGTGGGGAAGCAGGAGGTGTAGTTGGGTCATGGGAGTTGACAAAATCAGAAGGTGGGGAAGCAGAAGGTGTAGTTGGGTCATGGGAGTTGACAAAATCAGAAGGTGGTAGAAAAAGAAAGGAAGGAGGTGCAGCACATGACGGCGGAGTAGGGGTAGATGAGTGAAAATATGGTTTGTTTTCTAGAAAGGTGACATCACGAGAGAAGCGAATACGGCGAGCGGATGGATCATAACAACGATAGCCCTTGTGTTCAAGGCTATAACCAAGAAAAACACATTCAACAAACTGAGCTGTCAATTTTGTGGATTGAGTAGAAGGGAGAAGAACATAGCATGTGCAACTAAAAACACGAAGATGGGCATATTTAGGAGGTGACCCATGCAAGACTTCTCCAGGACTTTTACCCTGAAGACGAGTAGAGGGCTGAAGGTTAATGAGATAAATGGCAGTAGAAACAGCTTCAGCCCAAAAATGAGTTGGCACAAAAGAAGAAATGAGAAGAGTCTGGGCAGTTTCAAGAATATGACGATGTTTACGCTCAGCTACACCATTTTGAGAATGAGCACCAGGAAAAGAAAGTTGAGGTAAAGTTCCTTCAGATGAAAGAAATTGACGAAAACCAGTGGATAAATACTCCCCCCTTGAATCAGATCGAAAAATGCGAATAGATGAGGTATTCTGAGTATGAACCATCTGAGCAAAGGATTTATAAATAGATAATAGCTCAGAACGATGCTTCATGAAATAAATCCAAGTATAGCGAGAATAATCATCAACGAAAATGACATAATACTTGTGACCACCTTTTGAAACAAAAGGAGCAGGGCCCCATACATCAGAATGTACAAAAGCAAAAGGCTCAGTAGTTTTAGAGTCACTAGATGGATATGGGAGTTGAATCTGTTTCCCAAGTTTACAGCCAGTACATTCAAAAGAAGCATCAACAGATACGTGACCAAGGACGCCCTGCTTGACTAAGGTAGATAGACGTGAGCCACACAAGTGACCTAAACGATGATGCCATTGAGGAAAGGTGGCTGCAGCAAAAGCAACGGATGATGTTGGAGAAGATGCTGGTGGCGAAGCAAAAGGTGGCAGCCGAAGATGATCAAGAATGTAGAGACCGGATGAGCTCTTATGGTGACGGCCAGTACCAAGAAGAGCTCGGGTGCGCCGATCCTGAACAAAACAAGAAGTGTCATAAAAAACAATGACACAATTCAGATCAGCAAGTTGGCCAACAGAGAATAGATTAATGGAAAGTTTGGGCACAAGAGAAACATCAGAGACAGAAAACTCAGGGCTGTTAAGATTGCCTTGATGGGTAACATGGCAAAGGTTACCATCAGCAGTTTGAACATCACGAGCATGGGAAAGAGGCCGACAAGAATCCAAGAGAGATGAATTTGAAGTCATATGAAAAGAGGCGCCCGAATCCAACACCCAAGAATTAGTACCTGACTGTGATGCAGAGGCACTGGACGTGTAAGCATTGAGAGGAACAGACAGAGTACTGCTGGGTTGCTGTTGGAACTGAGGCACACTGACTGCTGAATGTTGTGGTGCTAAGTGTTGGGGGAACAACTGATACTGAGGCGCTGATTGTTGGAACAACTGATACTGAGGCGCTGATTGTTGTATAAGCCGAGGCACTGCAGCTGATGCTGGGAACTGAAGTGAAGGCTCCGGTGTGCTGGAAGGTGCTGCATGTGATCCTCTACGGGAAGCACGTTTGTCTCTCATTTCAGCAAGGAGATGAGGATACTTTTTGAAACACCTGGAGTCAGGATGATTTGTCCTCCCACAGTGGCTGTAGGGAGTCTTCTGGGAAGCCTTCTTAGAGAAGGTTGCTGCTGCAACTTCAACTTCAACAGGTAGAGGAGGAACAGCCAGAACAGAGTGTTGCTGAGACACCATGGAGTGTGCAGCAAGAGACTTGAGCCGGGTTTCCTCTGCCAGGAGAGCAGACAACAGTCTCAGAGAGAGTGGGAAGGGTCGGTCGCCCCAAAAGTTGAACACGGATAGGTTCAAAATCGGATCGCAGGCCCATCATAAAATCAAACATAGTGTCCTGTTGATCATACTTCTCCCTAGCAGACCAAGCTGGAGTACAGGGAGTGCACAAAGAAGGAAGCTTGGGAACCATGGAGTCAATTTGACTTGATATCTTGTTGAAGGAAGCATAACACTCCTCAATTGACATATCCCGCTGCTGAAGATGTTGAAGATTCTGACGAAGTGAATAGCGAAGAGCTGAGCTGCTTTGTTGGTAGCGACTCTGCAAGTAATCCCACATTTCTTTGGCAGTCTTGTGATCCTCAAGACAAGAGCGAATACTTAGATCAGTGCTCATGCTGATGATTGCCATCACACGGTCATCAGCAAGATGCCAAGCTTGAACCTCCTTCTCATTATCACTAGTGGCTTCTGGAGGAGCAGTGAGGTGAGAGGCAAAGCCACCATACTTCAACAACATCTTGAGGGAGAAAGCCCATTCTCTGTAGTTGGAGCCATCCAGCTTGACATCAAGAACAGGAGACCCAAAGGAGACAGGAGCTGCGGAAGACCCCATGGCATGGGCTATTGTAGAGAAAGGAGAAGACACGGGCTACTGCAGCTGCCTCAACGTCTCTTCCAGGGAGCAGAAAAGGTTGCAGGAACGGGCCAGAAGAAGCAGAACCAAACTGAATCGCAGCAGCAACAGATCGGAAGAGGAACGTCGTCACCTCAACGAGCAGCAGAAGGAGATGCGCGTGGCCTCGATTAGCGGCGCGCAGGGGTGAGGGCGCCGCCCCAACGGACGGCGCAAAGGGTAGGGACGCCGCCTCGACCGGCGGCGCGAAGGGGAGTGGCGCTGAGGGCTCGGGGCGCCGCCTCGAACGGCGGCACGAAGGGGAGGTCGCGGCCGCCCGAGTAAGAAGCCCGGGCTGAAGGCTGCAGCGCGGAGGAGTCGGGGAAGAAGGGAAGGGTCGCCGCAGGTTCACCGGCGGACGGAGAAAGCTTCACCCGGCGGCGGAGAGAGCCATGGCTCTGTTACCATGTTAGGGAAGAATAACCCCGTGATGTCCATTGCTCTAGATTAGGGTTACATATACACAGATTGGGCCTGATGGGCCAAAGGCCTACATGGGCCAGAAATGGATAAATATACATATCTCTACTCTCTACTCTAACAACTTCAATTACTAGCAAAACTAGCCAATTAGAACATAAGAGTTGTTGTTTGATGACTGAATTGTTCATTGTTGCGTCTTCAATTATTATTGCATGACAATATCTTGAGAACATGCATGGTCAAGAAACACCATTAGTCACCTGGTTTGTGTGCTGTAGTTACAATTTCTAGACCAGTACTTTAGTCGTTGTCCTGATGCTTTGAGATAGGGAAAGGAGCAGTAGATCTTAAACAAAGTTTGATGGGCAGCAGGATGAGTTGGATACCGGAAGCAGGTAGAGAAGTTACAAGAGAAGAGATCTGACCTCCAATTTGTATTGTCTGAGAGCCAGAGGCAAGAAGAGCTGGTCAGCTTTGTGCTCTCTTTTTTTTCCAGGTACAACACAATTAGTAGTGAAACTTGAACTCGATATACGCTATGAACCTAGAAAAGGTAAAACGAACTATAATTTGAAACAACGACATGTATCTCACTCTGTTTTGGTTCCTAAATGACAAGTATAAAGAAAATGAAGATAGTAACGGCAAAGCCCATGTTAAAGTATGCTGAGCTTATGGACATTGCTTATATCTTATTGTTCTCTAGAGTTACAGCTCCCGCAGTGTTTAAGCATTCAGAATCTTTGTATCACATAAAACTTGTTTTATGTGATACAAAGATTATTGCCATCCCTTGCAGGAAAATAATCTTCCCTTCGTCTCTTGACTCTTTGGTTCAATCATGGGGCTACCTTAGAAGTTCAAATGGCATTGCAAAACGGCTTTTCACTAGTCAAGATTGACATGTGGTTGGTTGTGCTGCTCCAGAAAATTACATGAAGTCCATTCAAAGTGTTGATTTGGAGTGCCCTTTTGCAAGGACAAGCACTGCAGGTAACCGCCACCACCACCACCAGCACACTTAGCTTTCTTTTTGGATATGATGCTCTTTGGATTCTCTTATAAGAAACAGAGGAGAAAAAAAGATAGCCCATGTTCAAAAGAAACACAAAAAAGAAAAATAAGAGAAACAGAAAAAGGACAGAAAAAATAAGAGAAAAGATAAATAAGAAAAAAGAAAAATAAGAGAAAAAAGGAGAAAAAGAAAGAGAGCCCATGTCCAAAAAAATAGGAGAGAGACGGAATCATAATTGTGTTTGTTATTGTTTGTTTGTAGGGGAAAAGTTCAGTCTAGTGGAGAGGTATAAACTGCTAACTGCAGGTGGTAAAGTGTGATGATGAGTGGGTGCCTAGATATGATGACCTCAAGTAGAAGTACATGGACGAGCGCGCAGAGAGAAAGCATCTGTACAATGAATTTAAGGGGGAACATTAGGGTGTTCTGTAGATGCAGGCCTCTAAGCTCTGTTGAGGTCACCCGTCGGTGCATTCGTGTCTGGTTGAGATTAACCCATCACAAGAGGCTGAGCTGCAGTTCGTCCCCTCTGAAAAGGTATATTTGTGAACTTAAACTGACTTGTCCAATATTGTATGCAAGTAGTATTCCAGTAGCTGATTTATCCCGTATGCTTAAACATCTGATGTATGCTAGCAGTCTACATGTTTAAGGATGATGAACTTAACCGGTTGTATACCAATCATTTTCTGCAGAGGCTGTTTTTTTCCATAGAGGCCTTTTTTTCAGGGACCGTTCTTGTTGTTAGATTAGTTGTGGATGGCTTCAATGTTTGCATATTCGCTTATGGACAAACAAGAACCGGGAAAAGTTTCACAGTTCGGGTTCTCCATGTCCCGACCACCTCGCAGTTCGCAGACATATTCACCAAGGGACTCCCCTCCACGACATTCTCTGAGTTCTGCTCCAGTCTCAACGTAGTCAGTGGCTAGTTGTGACTGCGGGGGAGTGTTGTATGTATGGTGTTTCTTGCCCAGTCTTGTACTTCGCTGCGCCGGAAGTACAGACTGCGGGGGAGTGTTTCTTGTATTGTTTGTTGTCCAGTCTTGTACTTCGCTGCGAGGAGGGCGGATGCGAGGGCAGCCTGAACCGGCGTGATGGAGGCGGAGGCGACGTCGGCGAATGGGTGGCCCAGGCCCTGACCCAGGCTGGTCAGCCCGGTCTGGCCCAGGCCAGGCCCAGAGTTGCCCAGGCCAGATCGGCCTCCCCTGCTGTCAGTAGCGGGCGGAACAGCAGGGGAGGGGACCTGGGGAGCAGGGGAGGGGTTCTGGGGAGCAGGGGAGGGGACCTGCTGTCCGATTAATATGGTATGCTCTCCATACTTGATGCTGCTCCGGTATCTGCTGCCTCCATGTCTGCCTACTCCAATCCTCCTTAACACATATTCAGTCATGATATCCTGAGATTATTCAAAATAATGCATTGCTTAGAAATTTGATAGCATCAGGTGAATAATTGTGCTTTTTAGCACAAACGATATACTTCCTCCGTTCCAAATTATAATTCGTTTTGGCTTTTCTATGTTCATAGATTTTGCTATGAATCTAGACATAACGTTTATCTAGGTGCATAGCAAAGATTATGAACCTAATAAAGCCAAAATGACCTATATTTTAGAACGGAGGTACTACTTGTTATCCAACAACATTCACAAAGTCACTTTACTGGTACTAACTAACTGTAAATAACTGTAAAGAAGATGTTGAGAATGATCTTATAGTACAACCCTAGAGGTAGTGATGCAAGATATTTGTGGAGTAGTAGGCTATAATGGAATTAGAAGATTTAGATTTCTCAGACTCCATCTTTTTTATTAAAAAGATAGATGCAGAAATGATGAGGTAAGAATATTTGTGCTTGATACTTTATCTTCCATGTGGTGCTCCTTGTACAGCATGCGTTTCAATATCCTAAATTCTCTAAAGCCATACTAGTAGCAGGGCTTGTCCAAATGGCAAGTTATTTCATAGCAAAAATGCTAACGGGTTCTTTTTTGTTTCTCGGTTTTTTCTTGTCTTTTTGCCAACCCTATTGTTACTTTGTTTATAACCTTAGACCTGCAAAAGGAATATATCCTTATCATTGACATGTCCAATAGAGGCCTCCTAAGGCGCCAGTGCGTAGTGGGGTTTTAAAGCGGATAGATAATTTAAAGAGAGGTAGAGGCCGTCCTAAATTGACTTGGGACGAATCGGTTAAGAGAGATCTTAAGGAGTGGAATATCTCCAGAGATTTAGCTACAGATAGGAGCGCTTAGAGATTAGCAATCAACGTGCCTGAGCCGTGATCTTTGTTTCTTCTTCTGTTTTCCCCTAACTGTACCTTGTCTGTTTTGTGCCTTTTTTGTCTCTCTTGTCCTTATTTCTTTTGGGTTTCATCTCTGGCCTATCCCAACTTGCTTGGGACAAAAGGTTATGTTGTTGTTGTTCTTGTAATCGCATGCAGATGCCAAGCTAATCTGCATTGTGGTTTCTCACAGGTTTCTGTTTCCTGTCCTTCTATCTACAAGAAGGATCGGCAGCTACTTTGGAACTTGACTTGGAGCATTATGTTGTTCCAGCCCCAACTGCACCACCAAGTGAATATGTTGCAAATCTGGCTGCGACTCCGGCATCCTTGATTCAAACTGAAGCATTGTGCACAAATGATATGCTTCTTAGTGATGGGATTTAGAGTCCAAGCACTGTTTCTTCAGATTCTGAAGATTTAGTAACCACAAAAAGGTTGGTTGTTATATGGAAAAGTTGTGTAAAATAGAGCTATGCAGATCCATTCTCTTATTTGGACAAATTTTAAGTTATATACCTGAATTTTATCTAATTTTAAGTAGTCGTGGTCGCAACATCTTCTGGTCTTTTCTCACGAGCATCGGACAAGCTCCGTCCTCAAGGACGTACTGGTCCTCCCAGCCCTTCTTGCCTGGTGTTCGTGAGAAAAGCCTCACGCGTGGTGGAAGTAGTCGTCGCAGTGGATGTAGTAGTTGAAGCTGGAGTAGACGAAGACGGCGAGTCGAAGGCGGAGTAGACCACGGCGAGCCCCTCGAGCTGGGGTAGACGACGGCGAGCCCCTCGAGCCGGGGTTGTGGCAGAGGCGAGTCGACGCCGATGTCGAAGGTGGTGACGACGAGCCCCTCAAGCCGGGGTAGGGGCGGGGGTGAGTCGAAGCCGAGGTAGGCGATGGCGAGTCAAAGCTGGAGTAGATGACGATGAGTCAAAGCCGGAGTAGACGACAGCGAGTCGAAGCCAGTGCCGAAGATGATGACGGCGGAGCCCCTCAAGTCGGAGTGAGGGGCAGGGGCGAGTCAAAGCCGGGGTAGACGACGACGAGCCGAAGCCGGAGTAGGCGACGACGAGTCGAAGCCGGTGCCGAATGCGGTGACGGCGGAGACCCTCGAGCCAGAGTGTCGATGCCGAGGGTGAAGATAGCGAAGCGCCTAAGGCCGAAGTAGTGGCGGAGGTAGGACGAAGCCAGAGTGGATGACGACGAGTCAAAGCCGGTGTAGACGATGGCGGAGCCCCTCAAGCCATATCATTCAGCTAAAAGATTGTAGATTACCCAATACCACACCAGAGGAATCCGTAGGCCAAAAATTTGCCCCTGCAAAAAGAATGACCATGTACAAAAACAAGTGCAGGCCTTGGCCCGTCTTTGCATTGCAAAGAACCTCGGCAACTTGTGCCAGTGAGGTAATAAGGAACGGCAGGCCTTAGCCCGTCTTCGCATTCCAAAGAACCTCAGCAACTTGTGCCAATGAGGTAATAAGGAACGGCAGGCCTTAGCCCGTCTTCGCATTCCAAAGAACCTCGGCAACTTGTTGTGCCAATGAGGTAATAAGGAACGGCAGGCCTTAGCCCGTCTTCGAACCTCGACAACTTGTGCCAAAGCGGTAATGCATCAAAGCGAAAATGTAAATATGCTTTGATGTTTTTATGTATGCTTTATGATCCATATGAATGAGATGAGTGCGTATGCTTTATGATGCATATTTGATGTGACTGAGTATTTTGAAGAAACCCCGATCGAAGGTCCCATGTCTCATTCAGTGTGATAAAGTAATGACAAAAAATAGATTTGTCCACAGAGCTTGCAGAGTCAAGCTTTGAGGACATGTCAAACAAGCGGCGAGCTCTAGTCAATATTGCAACTGTCGGTTGCTTCGACTGTGAAACTTGACTTTTGAAAGCAATGGGTGTATTTTGGGGAACCAAAACGTATTAGCAAAATCACCGTAACAGACTTGGTGAGGTGACCAGATTGAGGCCTCCCAAGAGGCTACCCGGAGCCAGGGCTGAACACCGGTTGAGCCAAAGGTTTTGCCGCACCGGGCTTTTTCCTTGGCCGCGGGTCAGCAACGTGGCCCGTCTTATATATCTGTCGATTGGTTGAATGCATGTGGGCAGAGCAGCGAACTGGCCTGTTTCAGGGGCTTCACGTTAGAAACGTGCTTGCTGAAATTCCGTATTTGACCCTGCAGCTTCGCTTGGCAGGTCGTTGCTTCCTCTAGCTACTCACTGCTGGCTAGTGTAGCTTCGTTCAAATTTTGCTTAGGATAACATCCAAACACACACTGTTATCTTATGCTCGTGCTTTCTTCCTCCGTCGTGACCTCCATGGTCCGTGTATCAATACAGTCAATCTGATATCCAAAACAAGGGCAGTCCGCATCCGAGTAAACCGGGCCGCGCACAAAACAACTGCATGCATTTGAGCTCCTCTTGTCATCTTAACTGGATATCACCTCCGACAGAAAACTGCAGGAGTTATGCCCCCCAATCACTTCGGGAAAACCTGTATTCGCCGAGTGTCAAATCTTTGCCGAGTGTATTTTTTCGACACTCGGCAAAAAAGCTCTTTGCCGAGTGTAAAAAAAAAGCACTCGGTAAAATAAAAACACTCGGCAAAGAAGCGCTTTGCCGAGTGTTAAAAAAATATACTCGGCAAAGATGGATGTTTGCCGAATGTCAAAAAATACACTCGGCAAAGATGGATGTTTGCCGAGTGCATTTTTTTACACTCGGCAAAGAAGGTCATTGCCGAGTGTATTTTTTTAACACTCGACAAAGATGAGAGGTTTTAAAATTTTAAAAATGTAAATGAAGTCTAAAAATCATGACATTTGACATGATGTGATGGTATCATATGTAAAGGCCATGATAAAAAGTTGAGGAGTTTGCACATTTTGTCGTAACGATGTTTACAAAATCAAAATATCTAACAAGAAGTATATGTAATTGTATGTGAGAGAGTTAGTAGATGTACTTTTCTATATGATCTCAAATGAAAAAACTTTATACCAGAGTTGCACATCTCGACAAAATTTAAAACTTTGTAGTTGACAACTTTCATATTTGAGATTGTTTAATACTTCAAATTATTATTATAATGTAACTAATTTGAAAATTTGAATTTTTAAAAATTTCAAATGACCTCGGATGTAAATATGTTCTATATAAAAGTTGTAGGTATCAAAGAGATGTAAAAGTTTGTAGCTCAATTTTTTTGTATTTGAGATTGTTTACTACATCAAAAAATCAATATAAGCAATCCGATTTCAAATTTTAAAATTTTAAAACTTCTAAATGACTTCAGATGGAAAATGTTCTATATCAAAGTTGTAGATCTCAAAAAGATATAAAACTTTTATGTTTACGACTTTTTCATTTGAAATCGTTTAGACATCTAAAACTTCGTTATAAGAACACAGAGAAAACACATGTGTACACGTCAGCGATCCACACCATCAAAATGGAGGCCTCTCATTGGTCCATACCCCTTCACGAGGATCCCTTCCCCTCTCCTCTCCTTTTTTTCCCACAACCTTATCTTCTTCTACCTCTCTCTCTTTTCTCTCCCTTTCATCTCCCAAGCCGGCCAGGGCGACGCGGGTGGCCAGCGACGGGCAGCGCGATGGCTGGCGGCGGGCGGTGGAGGAGGCGGCCCTCGGCGGCGGAGGGGCGCGGCCCCCGCCATCCTCGGCGGCGCGGCCTCGTGCCCGCGCGGCGGCGGCCGGCCTGCGCGGCTGAGCTGCCGCCGGCACGGTCCCCGGCGGCGCGGCCTCGGGTCTGCGCGGCAGCGGCGGCGGCCGGCCTACGCGGCCGAGCTGCGGGCGGCGCGGTGGCCGCCGGCGACAGCCGGCCGGCCTGCGCGGCAGCACGGCGGTGGCGACGCGGCCGAGCTGCGGGCGACGGCGGCGACCGGCCGGCCGGCCGACTTGTTTTTTATTATTTTTTTTCAAAAAATGTTGCCGAGTATCGAGTATAGCACACGGCAACTATTCGCCGAGTGCCCGAAAGAAGACACTCGGCAATGAATGCCTTTGCCGAGTCTTTATTTGCCGAGTGCTTTTTGCCGACTGTTACACTCGGCGAAGGCTTTGCCGAGTGTTTTCGGGCCTTCGCCGAGTGTTTGGGACACTCGGCAACCTCCTGGCCTCCCGTAGTGAACCAAAACACAGCAGCACACCATTTGTAGCATGTACCGTACGGCTCCGAGTTCGCGCATCTCATGACCTTAGTTGACCCCCGGCTGCTACATTGAAGCTGTTGAGCGTCGCAAAAGCAACGGAGCCGCCAAGAGGCTCGGCAACAACGCCGTGCGCAGTGAGCCGCACCATAACTGTTGTCGCCGGCCACTGTGCCGAGGCCCACGGCCAACGCGAGGCTCCGCCCGGCCTGCACAGCAAGCTGCATCATTGTGGCTGTCCGCGGACACTGCGCTGACCCCCACGGCCAACGCGAAACTCCGCACGGGCACACGGGGCTGAACGTACATCAGACAAACACCGGCAGTCCTGACTGACTGCAGCTCGATCACACACTACAGCCGAAGCACGTGCACTACATTCGCACGGATGAGTGAGAATACGAGCAACTCGCTCAAACTGATTAACATATATTGGTGCAGTTGCAGTTCAAAGTCCAAAGTCCCTCAGCTACCAAAGCTTTTAAACTGGTTATAAAGGCCATGTTTAGTTCCCACCTGAAATATTTTCATCCATCACATCAAAGGAGAATCTTTGATGCATGAAGTATTAAATGTAAACGAAAAAGGTGAAAAGTTATATGGATAGACTGTAAATCGCGAGACGAATCTAATGAGTCTACTTAATCCATAATTTGCAACAGTAGTGCTACAGTAACCATCCGCTAATTATGGATTAATTACCCTCTAATTACCATCGTTAGATTCGTCTCGAGATTTCCAACCTATCCATATAACTTTTCACCTTTTTCGTCTACATTTACTACTTTTAAATTGATAAAATCAAAACCCGAAATCTTTTCACGAAATGTTTTCGCGAACTAAACACGGCCAAAGGCTAGAAAATCGTGGCAGAGAACCTTCAACCAATGGCGCGGGCCTCCGCGGCGAGCTGGCTGTGACTCACGACCCACCTCCGCGGACCTCATTGGTAAACTTGGAGTTGTCGGAACCTCCGCGGGTCAAGCGGTGGTCAGGATCACTGGATGAAGCTGAGCTTGTCACCTCCGCGCGTCAGGCTGCAGTCGTTTTGTTTCTTAGCCCGTGTTTAGTTGATGAAAAGTTTCTGGTGAAAAGATTTCGGGTATTGATTTTACCAATTTAGGAGTAGTAAATGTGGACGAAAAAGGTGGAAAGTTATACGGATAGGTTGGAAATCTCGAGACGAATCTAACGATGGTAATTAGAGGGTAATTAATCCATAATTAGCAGATGGTTACTGTAGCATTACTATTGCAAATCATGGATTAAGTAGGCTCATTAGATTCGTCTCGCGATTTACAGCCCATTCATATAACTTTTCACCTTTTTCGTCTACATTTAATACTTCATGCATCTAAGATTCTCCTTTGATGTGATGGGTGAAAAGATTTCGGACGGGAACTAAACAAGGGCTTACTTTGCCTGAGCTCATGTAGTGGTCAGGATCACTAGGCTGCAGGCTGTAGTTGTGCCCTCCGCATGTAGGCGAGCTCGGTCAGAACCATTGCCAAAAGGGCGAAAATCGCAAGGATCGTTGTTCGCCGTTAATTACAGCTTCGCTGCGAAGCCACTGCCCGCTGAGCAAACCAAGCTGTACATAGAGCCACCTCCGCTTGGTGGGCTCGGAAACAGTGAGTAGGAAAGGGTTTGCAATCCATGGCCGCGTCTAGATGTTTCGCGAAAAAAATTTACAGTATGTCGGACACACATTTGAAGTATTAAATATAGACTAATTACAAAACTAATTACAGATTATGTCAGTTCATCGCAAGACGAACCTAATGAGTCTAATTAATCCGTCATTAGCACATGTTTACTGTAGCAATTTATTGTCTAATCACGACCTAACTAGGCTCATTAGATTCGTCTCGCGAAGTACACTCCATTCATATAATGGGCTATTTTTTTCGACTACATTTAATATGCCATGCATGTGAGGGAACATACTCGAAAAAAATTTCGCGAAACATCTAACTGGCCACATCTAGCTTGTCACAGTTGCACACCCGAAGCTGCATGCCGCTCTGCGTCATCTCATTACAGTTTCATGTTACCTCCAATTAAAGCTACCGGAGCTCCAGCCACAGATCAAATCACAATGCATGCCATATCCTTGGACAATTCGGCTCCAAATGAACGCAGGTGGTACCTCACCTATGACCTCAGTGAGTGCAGGCTAAGGAACCCGACGGCGCTGAACCTCACTTCAGTTCCTAGGACCTTCGTGGCCAGCATACGCGCAGCGAGCAAAGGCTCCGCGATTAACGAAACCTCCACTGAACCTCGGCGGGGCGCGTCAAGCTCGGCAATAACCTCATTTGGGCGGTTGTTTGCTGGTCTCTCCCGTACTCAAAGTGTTTAGCTTTCTTGCAATTTTGAGCTGATTGAGTATTAGAGCCAAGCTTCTTGGTGCACGTGTTAGCACCCTGGGCACAAGGGCTTCGGAACCAGCGCATATTAGCAGCCTGGGCACACGGGCTCCGCAACCCGCCGAGTGAATATGACGACGGTGCCTGTCTGGTAGCTTTTTTTTTTTTTTTTTTGAGCCAATGTCTGGTAGCTTCTTTGTTGTGTCTAAGACTGATTGGTACTTGGTGCGGACAGCCATGCATACGAAGCCAGCGTGCGCATACGCGCGGGGATACTTTTTGTTGTGGGCCAACAGCTTTGGGTGGGCAGTCTGCACGAGTGAGTGCGCCAACAGCTTCGGATGGCTGGGTTGGCCGAGCGTTAGTGTGCACTAGAAACAACGCGCGGCGTTGCCGCGCTGGGCCATTGGTTGGCCATTTGTTTTGGTTCACATGCATATTATCGGAGGCATCACAAGCAAGTAGGATTGAAACATATACATGAACATCCGTGAGAAGTTGACGTTGACGGTTCCATACACATAAATATTAAGAGGTAGCATTCAAAATATCACGTAACCCAATTTTGAAGATGAAAAAGAATAGTTTCATATACACCAAAATAAGAGCCACTACAGGGTGTGTTTGGCTATTAAACAGAAGCAACGGAAGGCAGCCTTCAAGTGGCAAAAGAATGCTACATCTATGGAGTATGGACACCAAAATGAGAGCTACTACAAACTATTGTCATTATCTTTGACGTAGCAAAAGAAGCTAGTATTGTTAGAGCGGATCAAAAATATCTGAAAAAAGAAGGCATTGTCAGAACTCAGAACAATAGATGTGAAACAAGACTGTAGCTCATTTCCAGTTCGATGTTAAAAAACAAAAGACAATATTTTCAAATACTAAGTATAGGACCTTTGGTTTGCTTCTCAGATTTTGAAGAATGCTCACTGAAGAATCATCTGAAAATGGTGACTGTGTCCATTGGTTTTCAGAATTTGTAAGCACATATAGGTCCCATTGTCACTTAGTACATGGTGCTTCAGAAGTTCAGAGATTACATAGCAAAATGCAACTACCATTCATAGCTTTAGCCATAATCAATAATAATGCTACGGATAGGATCATGAATAATTGATATGAGTCATGCAACATGGATTGATATCATCATCTGAGGTTTTGACATCATCATTTGAGGTTCAGTAAATATGATGAACAGAAATGTTATTAAATGACGATAGAAATGAAAATTGTTTGGTAGCAAGGCGCTAATGGGAGTAATGGATTCATAAAATTGCACACCTAGTTGGTAAACGCTAAAAATGGTACTATCCAATGAAACTACATTACTTTGCCATTTAATATGTCAGTATAGCTGTACATAAAGCAATGGATTTACCTATGAAGGCGCTCAATTCGTTGTTACTCAAATCAGAAATGATGGAGTAGCTGACAAAAGTACACTTTATGTATTTCCTAGTCAAATTGTCGATGAAGTATGCATAAGATCGAGACTAAGCACACATAACTTATCCATCAGTGCTTTTTTTTCTTCTCTGAAGCTCAAATTTAGTGGAAATTAAGGCCATGGAATGAAATAATTTACCAAGCCAAATTTTTACAGACCAGGATTGGAGGCACGCGCCGCTGGTGGCATGGAATCAGCCAATCGCTGAATTTGAATAGCCAATTGACGATGGGAGAGATATAGATGGAGTTCAACATTACTGACAAGCTCTACAACATGAATTCAATATAATGAGAAGGCAAGATCAAAGAACCTGAAAGATTAACGAACCAGCATACCTGCCTGCCATAGCCGGCCCTCGGCTTATCTGGACATGCAGAGTTTAGCGATGCAGGAGCCATCATTCAGCACAAGATGCCCTTTGCCGGCTTCGTTGTAGCTGCCCTGTCTGCTGCTGCAAGTCGTCAGGGCTCGAGCTAAGAAATTGGGGGGAGAGATGGTGAAGGTGTGAGGAGCCCTCGGAGGACGGGTCTTCGGTGGACCTCGACGTTGCAGGTTGTGAACCATGCCGCCACGCCGCCACCACCGAACTCCAACTCGATTTGCCTCCATGGACCAGCAGATCTAGCAACCTGGATTTGCCCCTTGCCCCAGGCCAACGGACACGGATGAGAGAGAAGAGAGATGCTGTGGAGGTCTTCGCCCCTGCCACAGCTGCCTTCGCCGACGGGTAGAACCCCGACAGGAACGCCCATGCCAGGGTCCCGACGTCCGCGCTCTCGCCTTGTGCCGCTACCACCATTGCAGCTCCGTCCCGCCCCTCGCGGCCAAAGAGCGAGCCTTAGCCATCGCGGCGCTCCGCCTCCCTGTTGCCGAGGGGTCGAGGCAGGCCCACGGGCGGAGGACGCGCCGCCGGCCGGCAAGCGCCACGCCTTTCCATCGGTGAGGGGCCGACGCCGGGGTGCATGGGACCGAGACCGTAGTGCCTCCACCGCGCACCGCATCTCCGTCCTCTAGAGCCACGCCAGGGTGCGCCCCACGCCACTGCCTTTGCTGTCGCCGGCCGGCGGCGGGAGGAGAGCAGGCGGTCGGCAAAGAGGCGAAGGGAATCATCGCGAGGATTCGCGAACGGGTGTGAGATCTGCAAAGACCCACGATCGGACGGTTGCTGTCACAAGCTAGACGGATCTGACGGCCAGCGGACTAATGGGCGACGTGGACCCGCTATCCGGCCCGGGAATGAACCCAGCTTTCGATATATAGAGATGCTGTCACAAGCTAGACGGATCTGATGGCCAGCGGACTAACGGGCGACGTGGACCCGCTATCCCGCCTGGGAATGAACCCAGCTTTCGATATATAGAGATAGAGATGCGTGCGTAGCTAAATTTACTGCTTGTGTGGGGTTTGCATGATTCCACAATGATGAAATGCCACCATCGAATTCTGGCACCTTTGATCAGGATTGTTACATGGGCGGTGATTTAAGTGCGGGACAAACCCAAGTAAGGGCATGTACAGCCCGTCGGTTTGCCCCGTCTGTATGATGCAACTTTTGCATATTTCTCCCCGTCTTGGCCTGGAGACGGGCTACCCGTCGCCCCGCGAGGCGACGCCGCGGTCCCGTTCTCCCAGGCGGAGAAGACGGGCGCGCTTCGGTTGTACGCCCCCGTCTTCGTGAGGCGACGGCATTCGGGATCCCGAGCGGGGCGCGCACGCAGGAGTACCTCGCGCCAAATCCCAGCCATGCCCGCCCGAAGGAGCAACTGCGGGGAGGAGGCGGCCATCGGCGAGCATGGCGGCACGGGCCGCGGGGAGGAGGAGGGAGCGCAGCAGCTGCAGCGGCCGCAGGCGTCGGTGGGGAGGAGGGGGCTCGCCCACGCCCTTGCACTGCCGCTGCACGGCTGACTGCGTAGCTGCGTGTGAGAGGAACAGCAGCGGCGGAGTCGGCCGCGACGGTGGCAGGCTGCCGGCCTGCCGCTGCCAGCTTCTTCCTTCCCGCGTGTTCTCCTGCTTGCATGCAGTGACCCTGCCCCCATGGGGATGACCTGAGATTCGGATAGCAGAAAAAATAGCATCCGCAAGAACTTCAATCCCCAGCTGTACAGGCCATGGCCGGCTTCAAGAACGGGTGGAGAATGGAGCTGGTGGAGTGGGGAAGGTTCGGGATGAGGCGATTTGGATTCTGTGTAGGGGATGTGGAGGAATCGATCGGCAAAGTTGCATAGCTCAGCATGGTACGTTCTGCTCGAGGAAGAAGCAAGTAACGAAGGAGAGAGAGTTGACTAGCTGAAATTTGCCTAGTCTGGAAGGCAGCGTGAAGGGCCATGTTGGAGTTCATTTTTGAGTTGTTTTTGTGTATGAGATTTCAGTGAGAACATGTCCTAGACGAATTTTTGATGTGCAGAGGCTTGATTTGAACCCTTACGCAAGTTGAAAAGAGATGTTTTCATATTTAAAATTGAGCTCGAATTGGGTTAAATGGAACTGATCGGCCGATCTGAAATTTCTGAATGGCAATTGTCTGCAGAACATTTTGAGCAGGTTTTTGGCTCGGCCTTCAGAGCTTGGATTCGAGACTTTGATTTAGTTGTGGTCTAGTGTTAGGACCCGGTGTGTCCGAGGACCGGTGGATGGTCGCTCCCTTGGTGTGATGAGTGATTGACAACGTGGAGTGGATTGACGTTTCCCTTGGCTCAAGTATTGCAGGTGTAGAATGCGGCTTGATTGCATTGGTGCAGGTGAAGAACAGGCGCGAAAGGTCTTAGCCATGGCGGCCTCCGAGGAGCGGAGAGACAAGTAGGCTTGGTTCGAGGGACCCGGTGGCCAGATGGATCAAGTGCGGTTCACATGGTGGCAAGAACGAGCAAGGCGACGTGGTTCGGTGCGAGGTAGTGGCTCACAACCGAAGCTCGTACGCGGACGAGAAGCCGGTGCAAGGTAGCGGCTAACGACCGAAGCTTGTACGCGGGGTTTGGTGATTTGGCCACAAAATCATCAGTGGACGGAGCCGGTGCAAGGTAGCGGCTAACGACCGAAGCTTGTACGCGGGGTTTGGTGATTTGGCCACAAATTCATCGGTGGACGGTTTCCCTTGGTTTGGGCCTCAAAACCAAGGCCGAGGACTCGACGTGGCGAAGATGGGTTGCTGGGCCAAGTGTGGCTGGCAGGGGCGGTTTAACCTCCCCCCAGGTCCGGTTTAACCGCCCCCCCCTCGGGCAGGCCCAAAAACGGCGTCGAGGAGCTTCAATCCGGAGGACACGCGGCGTGACTGCAAGGCTTGCGTCGGAGGGAAGCTAGCGTGCAGTGGAAGGTGTCCCGGCCGGAAAAATCTGATCCAAAAGTCAAATTTGCCCCTGAGGGGTATGTATCTCATTAAGGGTAGTTTAGTCTTTAGAGCACCACCACTTGGACTACTAATAGGGCCCTTAGGCCTTGGTGGCTGCCATCCTTTAGGGATCCTTTCATTTTCTCTTGGACTTGTAGTTTTCCCTTTATCCCTTCCACCTAGAACTACTTCGAATCGTTCCTAGTTTGTATAGGTGAATTCATGGTTTGTTGATTGAGTTTGTGCTGCTCATCTTTGTGCCATGATTTGAATCCACGAGCTCCCTTTTCTTTTTCTATTTTCGGAGGTATTTTCGGAGCTATTTTTGGGGGATTTTCGTTCTTCTCTTCCTAGGGCGTTTTCTCTCGGATTTCTTTGGAGGATTCACGTATGAGTGCCTTGTGCCTCTTTTGCTGGTGATCTCTTGCCCCCAAACGCCGGGAATCGCTTTGGATTTGCAGTTTTCGGGATGAACTCGGGGTGGAAGTGTTCTTCACGAGATCTGAGATTCCGGGAGTTCTAGAGTGCTTGAGGCCGAGATTTTTGGGGAATATACTCCACTGAAGGTGTACATCATCTCCCCAAAGTTTCGTCTCAAGAGCTCAAGCCGTTTGGGAGATCGACTCACGAGTTGACTTTTTCCCGAGAGCTCCCAGATTGACCGCCCCCAGGAGGTTAAACCGCCCCCCTAGGCGGTTAAACCGCCCCTAGGGAGGTTAAACCGCCCCTGGCTGGGTAGAGAAGGTTTTGCCTCGTTTCGGTTAGTTTTGTGTTCGTTTCGATCGATTCGAGTTCCGCTGCGTGTTTCTTGCTCCTAGGGTCAGTAGCTTGACAGTGGCTATGTGATCTTGGCAAGATCGCTTTCGGAGGCGTTGGAGTTGATTTGGGAGAATAGCCGGATTGGTTGGAAAGAATTTTTATCGGCTCCCATTCACTCCCCCCCCTCTCTGGTCGCCGATTCGGTCCTTCAATTGGTATCAGAGCCGGTTACGGATCTTTGCGACTCTAACCAGTCTATGATCCACGGGGCGACAAAGGAAAAGGCGATTTTGATTCCGGATTTGGGTGTCGAGTTTTGATCTTGCTTTTGACTAATCCTAACCGGTGCTTTGAGCTATGGCACCAAGCTCTTCTTCTTGTGTGTCTCTGTCCTCAGGTGGAGAGAAGTGCGATGAGCTGAATGGAGGTGACGAAGGGATGGCTGTTATGCGTCTTTTGGAAGAAGTGCATCAAGAAGATGATCTTCGACGCAAGCTTCACAAGATGAGTAGAAGTAAACTCTCCCAAGGTATAATTGACTTGTTCACTCGCCTTTGTGCTTATGGCGAGACAATTACTGATCTTGAAAAGAAAATTGGCATGTCTAAGCTTGATTCTTCTCCATGCAAATCTTGTGATGCCTTGCGTATTAAATTGGAGAAAAGTGTTAAGTTTGGTGAATGGCATGTTCAGGATGGTAGAAAATTACAAGATGAGATTTGTGATTTGGAGTCTGAGATTGCTTTGTTGAAGTCAAATGCTTCTTTACCATGTGCTTCTTGTGAGTCTTTGCATGCTGAAATTAAAGAATTGAAATTGACTCACACCACTTGTTTGGATGAACTTGAGCATGCTAAGGCTAAAATTTGTGAGATGAAGTCCATGCCTTGTAGCACTTGCTCTTTGATTTGTGATGGTGATGTTTGCCTTACTTCTTTGGATACACATGATACTTTGCTCGATGTGAATGATGATGTTTCTTCTTGTGTTGATGCTTTGGATAGCTCTCCCATAGCTATTCCTAAGCTTGTTGGTTCTTCCGGTGCTGTCCAAGATAATTCAAGTGGCAAGGGTGCTTCTCACTTTTTCGGAACTCATGCTCCCAAACCGAAGTTCCTTTGCACCTTTTGCAAAAGAGATGGGCATACCGTTGAGTTTTGCTTTCGTCGTATCAAACATGAGAGACGTGTGTGCGCTAAAGCTTTTAGGAAGCCACGTAGCCTTTCCTATGGCACGTGTGATCCTAATTTGGGCACAAAGTCAGATATTGGAGGTTCTTGCTCTAAGCCCCAAGGGATTTGTCGATTGAATGAGAATGGTGATTTGTCCTCTCGGACTGTGCCTACAGACAGGCCTTTGTACCATTGCTCTTATTGTGACAAGGATGGGCATCAAGAGAGCTTTTGCTATAGGCGTGCAAGACGCATGCGGCGAGTTCGTGCTTCTAGGCCTTTGGTTGTTCATAGCCCACCTCATGGCATGAACACTTGTGTGCCTAGTCAGAAGCCGCATTTTGTTGATGGGTTTTATGACTCTTCTTCTAGTGGGGTAGTTCGTGATCGTGGACATGTTTCTAGAGTTTCTCGTGTTGGTCCACGACATGATTTTCATGGTACTTCTACTGGTTCTTCTTCTAAGATCTCGAGGGATCGTTGCCTTTTTGCTAGTGGTAGCACTCGTTCTTCTTCTCGAGTTTCTACTTTGAGGCATGGTTCCAAGTGTGTTCCGAAGCATTCTCGTTTGAACCGGCATTTGCATCATGCTAACCCACGTGATAAGTTGAGTACATTTTTTACCCGTGTGACCAAGTCTTGGGTTCCCAAGTATATGCTTGCTAACCCTTCGGGATCCAAGACTCGGGTTTGTTTGTCCTCTCATGTGTAGGTACGAGGACGCGGGTTGGAGAACATGAGCTTGGTGACTCTTGGTCTTTTGCATGATCAAGGTTTGATGGTTCTCCACACCCTTTGGATGGCCCCAATGTGGCCTTTGTACACTTTGTATAGTGAGTATCTCTTTTGTACACTCTTGTGCTCACTTGTGTATCTTTGGCATGTTTTGTGCTTGTATCATGCCTTTATGTTTTGTGTAGCATATTGTATATTTGCTCTCGTTGTTGGATATGTATATACCATGGTTGGCTAGCCACATTTCTTGTTAGCATGTATGATCTTCTTGTATATCTTGTCATGCTAGCTTTGTGATATATGTTGGTGGACTAGTCACCTTTGTATGATAGTGTGTGATCCACATGAACTCCTTGCCATGTTTCCTCATATGACTCAAATTGCTTATGGCATGTTGTTCTTCTGGTATCCTTTTAGTTGGTATCTTTTGATTAGTTCCTTTGTCTTTGGGTTGCATTTACCTTCTTTTCGATTTCTCTTCCTTTTGTCTCTGTTTTGGAGCTTTCCATTCGCTTTTTGTACACTTTTTCCAAGTCTTCTTTTGCTAGGCATCTTTGGTTGAGGGGAGCTCGGCTTTAATTAAGGGAGAAAATTTGCTCAAGTTGATTTGAGAAGGAGAGGACCTTGCTTATGGCTTTTGGAGTGCATGAGCTTGTGAGTTTGCTGAACTGAACCTTGGATTTGCATTTCAGTTGCACATTCCAGGGGAGCTTATGTTTGAACTTGAACCTTGGATTTGCATTTTGGATTGCACATTCCAAGGGGAGCTTGTGGTTTGAACTTGAACCCTGAAATTATATTTTGGATGTACATTTCAGGGGGAGCTTTGTATTTGTGCTTTGATCGCGCTCGTGTATTGAGTTTGAGCTTGCCCATATTTCTACCCAAAACCAGAGGCTTCTCTTGTAGCATATTGTATACTATTGTATTTTGATTTGCTTTTCCATCTTTGTATCTTGATGTATAGTTTGCATTTTGCATCTTGTGATATATCATGCTGCATTTGTATCATATCTCAGGATGAGCTTCTCCTATATGCAGTGATTGCTACAACTTGCCAGTTCTTAGATTTTAGGTAGGCTTGCTATGGATTGTTGATTGGCTATGCTCCTGATGGTTTTGATATATATATCTTGTTGAGATAGTCATCTTTTGAAAGTAAAATCACAAACTGAACTTAAACTCTTTTCACCCATGAGTAAATGCCTTGCATGTCTTGTTTGAGCTGAGATGGCTATATCTTGTCTAGATCATGCTAGGAGATGTTGTTCTTTTCAATTGGGTCAAAGACTTTGTCATTATGAATGTTTAGCCCATGCTTTATCTTGTGGAGGAGCATAAGCTTCTTTTTGTCGCAAAGACATTTCATGTACCATGCTTAATTTGAAAAACTTGAAAAATGAGATGTCTATGCTTGAAAGAAGTAAAATGAGAAAAGATGAATTTGAAGAAAAATTTGCTCATGTCTCTATGCTTTCACCATTGCACACACTTGCACATATGGGTGCTAAGCGGTTGCATGTTGTTTGCCGGAGAAGTCTCCCATGAGAAGTGAACACATGGCTCCGTGCTTTGACATGACATGAGATAGAATTTGGGCGTTTGTAATGATCTTTTGTTGAGAACACTTGTCCTTTCATGATTTTGATAAGATGATGTTCATGTATGCTTGAATGATTCATGTTTAGGTTTTTGCTCATGTGGTGATCCCTTTTTGATAAAAACTCAACAAACTTGACCTTGGCTTTGTCGATGAGCTATATGTCTTTACCTTGATGGCAATGCCTTGTGTACCATCTAGTTTGCCTTCTCTCTAATTAGTGGCATTTTGTAGTGCACATTGTATATTTGAGAAGCTTGTAGTTGCCATGTCTTGGTCTTTCGCCTTGATTTGTGCATTGTCAACAAGGGGGAGAAATTGCTTGGTTTTATGGATTGCTTTTGGGGGAGAAATTGCTATATTTATGAAGCTTTGGCCAAGGGGGAGAATTTTTGTGAGATTGTGGAAAGTTTATGGCAAAGTTGCTTGGGGAGAATTTGTGAAGTTTCTGATGGGTTTCTGAAGGAAAAACATTGCTGGATGTTATTGAAAGCTTTTGAGATCGAAATGGAATTTTTCTGAGATTTTTGTGCGAGTTTTGCACTTTTGAATTTGGTCATCTGCCAGGGGCGGTTTAACCGTCCCCCCTGGGCGGTTTAACCGCCCCTGTGCTGTGTGCACAAGTTCTGTGAAGTTTTGAGCCATCTCGAGTCTTTTTCGCACGCACAAGTTCACTTGTTCAGGGGGAGTTGCATATTTGCAGGGGGGTGCTTTGAGTATCCTGAAAAGTGATTTGGAGATTTGTGACTTGTGCTTTGTGCTTTGCTCTTTTGCCGATGGTGTTGAGTCCTTTTCGCTTCTTATTGAAGGGTCGGCATTTTCTGGAGCTTTCTCTTGCAAGTGATTTTGTTCTCGGCTTGATCATGCTTTTAGTCACTTGTTTGAGTCTTGTTTTTCGATTTCTTTTCTTTTTCTTTTGTTACCTATGGTTACTAAGTGTGTGTTGTCAATGCACTCATGAAGGGGGAGATTGAGGATCCAGTGTGTCCGAGGACCGGTGGATGGTCGCTCCCTTGGTGTGATGAGTGATTGACAACGTGGAGTGGATTGATGTTTCCCTTGGCTCAAGTATTGCAGGTGTAGAATGCGGCTTGATTGCATTGGTGCAGGTGAAGAACAGGCGCGAAAGGTCTTAGCCATGGCGGCCTCCGAGGAGCGGAGAGACAAGTAGGCTTGGTTCGAGGGACCCGGTGGCCAGATGGATCAAGTGCGGTTCACATGCTGGCAAGAACGAGCAAGGCGACGTGGTTCCGGTGCGAGGTAGCGGCTCACAACCGAAGCTCGTACGCGGACGAGAAGCCGGTGCAAGGTAGCGGCTAACGACCGAAGCTTGTACGCGGGGTTTGGTGATTTGGCCACAAAATCATCAGTGGACGGAGCCGGTGCAAGGTAGCGGCTAACGGCCGAAGCTTGTACGTGGGGTTTGGTGATTTGGCCACAAAATCATCGGTGGACAGTTTCCCTTGGTTTGGGCCTCAAAACCAAGGCCGAGGACTCGACGTGGCGAAGATGGGTTGCTGGGCCAAGTGTGGCTGGCAGGGGCGGTTTAACCGCCCCCCCCCCTGGGCAGGCCCAAAAACGGCGTCGAGGAGCTTCAATCCGGAGGACACGCGGCGTGACTGCAAGGCTTGCGTCGGAGGGAAGCTAGCGTGCAGTGGAAGGTGTCCCGGCCAGAAAAATCTGATCCAAAAGTCAAATTTGCCCCTGAGGGGTATGTATCTCATTAAGGGTAGTTTAGTCTTTAGAGCACCACCACTTGGACTACTAATAGGGCCCTTAGGCCTTGGTGGCTGCCATCCTTTAGGGATCCTTTCATTTTCTCTTGGACTTGTAGTTTTCCCTTTATCCCTTCCACCTAGAACTACTTCGAATCGTTCCTAGTTTGTATAGGTGAATTCATGGTTTGTTGATTGAGTTTGTGCTGCTCATCTTTGTGCCATGATTTGAATCCACGAGCTCCCTTTTCTTTTTCTATTTTCGGAGGTATTTTCGGAGCTATTTTTGGGGGATTTTCGTTCTTCTCTTCCTAGGGCGTTTTCTCTCGGATTTCTTTGGGGATTCACGTATGAGTGCCTTGTGCCTCTTTTGCTGGTGATCTCTTGCCCCCAAACGCCGGGAATCGCTTTGGATTTGCAGTTTTCGGGATGAACTCGGGGTGGAAGTGTTCTTCACGAGATCTGAGATTCCGGGAGTTCTAGAGTGTTTGAGGCCGAGATTTTTGGGGAATATACTCCACTGAAGGTGTACATCATCTCCCCAAAGTTTCGTCTCAAGAGCTCAAGCCGTTTGGGAGATTGACTCACGAGTTGACTTTTTCCCGAGAGCTCCCAGATTGACCGCCCCCAGGAGGTTAAACCGCCCCCCTAGGCGGTTAAACTGCCCCTAGGGAGGTTAAACCGCCCCTGGCTGGGTAGAGATGGTTTTGCCTCGTTTCGGTTAGTTTTGTGTTCGTTTCAATCGATTCGAGTTCCGCTGCGTGTTTCTTGCTCCTAGGGTCAGTAGCTTGACAGTGGCTATGTGATTTTGCCAAGATCGCTTTCGGAGGCGTTTGAGTTGATTTGGGAGAATAGCCGGATTGGTTGGAAAGAATTTTTATCGGCTCCCATTCACTCCCCCCCTCTCTGGTCGCCGATTCGGTCCTTCATAGTGCCAATAACCAAAGTTGCACCTCTATAGTTCTTCTCAAAGTTTGGTTAAAGGTTTGGACAGAGTTTGAATTGGGATTTGAGCGGAATTTGGATCAGCGAGTGGTTTTAAGAGGAAAAGAAAGAGAGGAACAGAGGGGCAGCGCTGCCACGCAGCTGCTTGCTGCCGATGGCATACACAAATACCCACACAATGGCATACATAAATAGATTTGTAGTTGATCTTACCTACATGTAAAGCATTAAATAGTTTAGAGATGGACCCTCTGTCTATGGATTGTATAAGTTGTCTTTATATCTGTCTGTATGCTAAAATCGAGGTTCTGTAGACGACCGGCCGTATGTGGGTTGTACATGCCCTAAAGCATGCCTATCTAAGTTACACAGCAAAGGCCAGAGCAAATGTGCTCAGGCAGCTTCGGGAAATAAGCAGAGCTGACATCAACCGCCGGATTTGATAGTGGGCCGGTGATTCTTTTCTTCGCATGGCCTGATGGGCCGCTCCTCAATTGATGGTCTGGAGGCCCAATTATTCTGCTATCGCTGCTGGCTGCCGGATGTATTTCCTCTCTCTAGAAAAAAAAATGCTCCCTGTGACTGACGATAGACAATGGGTTTCGGGTGAGACAAATCACTGCCGGGGCAGTGCCCCCTTCGATTGAAGCTTAGTTGCACGCGAGCGCATACGTGTCAGGGATGGCCTTGTATCTCTACCGCGGCTTAGACTGCTTGATATGCATAGGTAATAAGTGTTGTCCATTATTAGCTTCGCTGCCGAGCCCCCTAGCAGGGCAAGGCTCAACCGAAGGTGCTCTGCTATATAACTGAATTGGACCTGTAAATTGCTAGTCGCCAAGCATCGAACCTCCGTATCACTCCCGGAAACAGGGCGGACCTTTACAGTGAGCACAAATAATCTCCACAGTGAACACAACCATCTCGTTATAGACTGATCACGATATTTTCAATATGACGTCACGCATGCAATCAAGCAAAGCTCATACGACCAGCCATGCAAGGCGCGAATAAAGCTGGCAATGGTTGGATAACTGCCTCGGACTCAGATCGAAGTCATTCCCCGTCACTCCACCAGCAAACCCACCCAAACTCACTCGTCGTCACCTCACCACCAAATCAAACCAACCTGCATGCCTGATTTAACCAAAAGGGAACCAATCTTCATGCCTGCTTGCATACATGGCCCTGACCAACGCCAATAGAGAAGAAAAAAAAAGGATGCGGCGACGGCAAGCCCCAGCACGAGGCACGTCGATGCTGAACTCCTGGCTGCGCGGCGATGGCAAGCCTGGCGGTGTGAGGATGGCGAGCCTCCGGCGTAGCGGCGACGGCGAGCCCCGGCAGCTCGAGGACGGCGAGCCACTGGCTCCGGCAGCGCGAGGACGGCGAGCCTTTGCGGAGCGGCGGCGGCGAGCCTCCGGTGACGCGAGGACGGCGAGGCGGCGAGCCTCTGGCTCCGACAACGTGAGGACGGCGAGCCTCTGCGGAGCGGCGACGATGAGCCTGCGGCGGTGCGAGTGTGCGACGACGAGCTCCGACGACCTCGTGCAGACGGAGCAGAGCACGAGTCTAATTGCTTGCCAGAATCCCAGAACCACCGAGACCGAAACCGAATCCAACCGAATCATTTTTCCTGTGCAACTAAATCAAACTGAACTATTAGCAAAGGTCACCCATTTAGACCCAATCAAAGCACAACTGACGGAGGCCAAAACTAAAAAAACCGGTTGTGCCCTGAACCATTTCCAGCTTTAGGCGCGAAGCTGCCATCAAACCTCTCTGGCTCATGCGTGTGTTATACATACGTGTGCACCTTAGTGCCCATAGTACGTCAAGTTCAGCATGCCAAGCTGTGTGAGAACCGTTGCGGCGCCCAGCAACAATCAACCATCGCAGCAAGCGCTGAGTGCTGAGCTTGGCGGAAAGAACCCACGCAACAATAATTATCGCCTCCGCGGCTCCGCATCCGCGCGAGACCGACAAGCAAACCAGCCGGTACATAGCGAAGCTGCGAGCGTATACCCGGCTTGGCAGCGCAGCCGTCTGCAGGCTTGTTCCTCGCGACGTGGAAAGGCACCAGCCTGCGCTGTGAAATCAACCTCCGCATCAAGTGTCAACCACCGCGGCAGCTTCGCCTCTGTGACCTCTGCGCACGAGCGGCGGACCATCAGCTTGGCACCATCGCCCGACACCACAACGGCAGGCTGAACTTTTGATTTTATCAGGCAAGAACATGTCCGGAGCTCATATGATGGGCTGATATAATTTTCCAAACACTGCGGAACCTTCTATTGTCAAAGGTGAGCGTCACCAGGAAGCAACAAAAGCTTGACCTTATAGCTGAATTGCCAACACCCTAGCAGCTTGTCTGTTGCAAAATCCTGACATGCTGCCTAGCAAGTGAAAAGATGTTGTATAGCGTCGGAGAAGCTTGGGTGGCCTGGTCGTTGCAAATAATCTTCGGTGGATATTTTTCACCTTAGTGTAGTAGCAGTGGTGCTCTATTTCGTAGGATCTTCTAAGCCCCAATGCAACATCGTAACCAAAGCTTGCCATGCCCCCAACACGAAGATGCAGCCAAAGGCATACGTCCCGAGCAAGGACGACATGGTCCGATGCTGCCTGCAGGCAGCGAGGCTTATGTGCCACCAACACACGAAGCTGCTGTCCATGCATGGTAGTGTGTTACGAGGCTGTTGCGGGAAACGGGAGCCACCCAGACACGACGCGAAGAACACCGCCGCCAGAGGCTAAATCTCCAGTGGCAGGCGAAATCCTGCGGCTGCCGCCAAGCTCTGCGGCAAGCTCAGAACCTCCGCAGGCTTGTTGACAATTTGGTTCACTTTTCCCGTCGAAGTTGATGTTCTTTATTCTAGAGACAACAATGTCATCCATCTCCTTGTTATTGCAAAATATGCGAAGCATTAATTCTAATCACCTTGCTCCTTCGAATTGTTAGCGAGGCTGACCAGTAGGCCACTTATTAACACCACGGCACCGCGCAAGACTGCCTGTTCACCGCTCGAAGCTATTTATGGCGTGGGTTAACCTCGCGGCCAGGCACCGACGCCCGCTGAACCTCCACAGCGAGCTCGCAAGCTCCTCGGCAAGCTGAACCTCTACAGCTACAAACAAACTTCCGTGGCGAGCATAGGCTCCGCAGCAGGCTGGCTGAACCATTGCGGGCGTCATCGACCTCCGTGGCAAGCTGCCCTGGCGGCTATCCTCACTCATAATAGCAGGGCTGCTGGCGCCTGTGCGCGCCAGGTTGAGGAAACCTCCGCGGCCATTGTCAACCGCCGCGCGCAGCAGGCGGTCTGCACTGTCCATAAAATGGCTTATGCATGCGAGCGTACATGCACGCCCTGAGCTAATTCTGTGAATGCATACATTAGTTTTCAATGGCCTTGCTTGCGTGCAAACCTATTGTTTGGTTTTGCAGGCGAAACTGTTAGGCATGTTAGAGTACAACACGAACAAGTATTCTACTAGGTTTCTCACGTACATGTACTAGGACTTGTAGTCAGTCCTACTCCTAGTAGGACATGAACTTTCTTGTAACCTGAGTATATAATGAGAGGTGCGGCACCCATACAGGTAAGCCGTTCCATTGATTTTTACATGGTATCAGAGCCTACTCCTCCTAAGCACATCTGGTTGTGAATAGCGCTCGTTTTTTTTCCTCTTGGAGTCTAGATGGCTTCGACGAGTTCTTCGATGGTTTCAACTTCCTTCAGCATCCCGGTGTCTGAGCGACTTACTCGGGAAAATTTTCTGGTGTGGCGAGCCCAGGTATTGCCAGCCGTGCGTGGCGCACGTCTACTTGGCATCTTGGATGGATCATCGGCGCAACCTCCGGCGACTATCCGTATTGAGAAAGATGGAAAATCTGAAGAGGTCGAAAATCCGGCCTATGGGACATGGATTTCTCAGGATCAGCATGTCCTCTCGTATCTCTTGTCCTCCATGACCAAAGAAATTTTGGTCCAAGTGTCCTCCTTAGAACATGCTGCAGATGTTTGGTCGGCACTAACAGCAATGTTTGCCTCTCAATCCAAGTCCAAGATTCTGCAGCTTCGTTCACAATTGTCAAGAGAAAAGAAGGGGGACTCTTCTGCAGCAGCTTATTACTCCAAGATGAAGAGTCTTGCTGATGAGATGGGGGCTGCTGGAAAGAAAATTGATGATGATGATATCATCAGCTATATCCTCAATGGATTGGATTCTGAATATAATCCATTTGTCTCTTCTATATCTGTAAAGGATAATCTCACGTTGAGTGATCTATATGCTCAACTACTTTCATATGAAGCTCGGCTGCTTCAACAAAACAATGATGGAGGGCGTTTTTATTCATCTGCTAATTCTGCTGGTCGTGGACGTGGTCGAGGATTTCCTGGTGGTCGTGGCTTTCCTGGCCGAGGACGCGGGTTTCCTGGTGGTGGTCGTGGTTCTTCTGGTGGTGGTCGTGGTTTTCCTAGAGGCCATCCTCCTTCTAGTAGTCGTGGTGTTCCTACTGGTCATGGCCAACCTGCTCAGGATGAATTGCCCGTCTGTCAACTTTGTGAGCGCACAGGACATACAGTCCATGAATGTTGGTACCGATTCAACAAAAAATATATCCCACCAAGGGATGGTGGTGCCCGGCCCTTCTCCTCTGGTCCGCAAAAGACAGCTGCAGCTGCTGTTCCCTCCTATGGTTATGATACAAATTGGTACATGGACTCAGGTTCAACTGATCATATTACTAGCAACCTTGAGAAGCTAACTACACATGAGCAGTACATGGGGCATGATCAGATTCATACTGCAAGTGGCAAAGGTATGAGTATAAGTCATATTGGTAACTCTATTATTCATACCCCCAATAGAAATTTTTCTTGCACAAATACTCTTGTTGTCCCTGAAGCTAAAAAGAATCTTGTATCTGTCCATAAATTTACTTCCGATAATCATGTTTATATTGAATTTCACCCTACGTTCTTTTGTGTAAAGGATCTGGATACGAGGGCTCTTCTTCTCAAGGGTAGCTGTCGGGATGGGCTCTATCCTCTACCTAGACCTATTTTTTCTCAAGTTCATCATGTCACCAAACCTTCAACTTCTCGGTGGCATCACCGTTTAGGACACCCTGCTTCTCCTATTGTCGATAGGGTGCTTAGAGATAATAAACTTTCAGTTAGTCTAGAGTCTAGTAATAATATTTGTGATGCTTGTCAAAAGGCAAAAAGTCATCAATTGCCTTATCCTAAGTCCACCAGTATTTCTTCCCGTCCCTTAGAGTTAATCTTTTCTGATGTGTGGGGTCCCGCTCCCAAGTCCGTTGGCGGCTACCAATACTATGTAAGCTTTATCGATGACTTTAGTAAGTTTACATGGATCTATCTTTTAAAGAATCGATCGGATGTCTTTCAAGTTTTTCTTAATTTTCAGCAATATGTTGAAAGATTCTTTAATTCAAAAATCTTGACTATGCAAACCGACTGGGGTGGTGAATATAAAAAACTCAATTCATTTTTCCAAAAGATTGGCATTACTCATCATGTTTCTTGTCCTCATGCTCATCAACAAAACGGTTCCGCTGAACGCAAACATCGTCATATTGTTGAAGTCGGTCTTGCGCTTTTAGCACATGCCTCGATGCCTTTAAAATTTTGGGACGAAGCTTTTCTTACCGCCACCTATCTTATTAATCGTCTTCCAAGTCGCGTTCTTAATTTTTCAACACCTTTGACTTCTCTTCTTAATGAGCAGCCAAATTACACCTTTCTTCGTGTTTTCGGTTGTGCTTGTTGGCCTAACCTTCGTCCCTATAATAACCATAAGCTCCAATTTCGATCTAAACAATGTGCCTTTTTGGGGTATAGTTCTCTTCACAAAGGCTATAAGTGCTTGGATATATCTACTGGACGGGTTTACATATCCCGTGATGTTGTTTTTGATGAAGCTATTTTTCCATTTGCTCATCTCCATGATAATGCTGGTGCTCGTCTCCGCTCTGAAATATTGTTGCTACCATCTAATCTTTTAAACTCTATTGGGGATATTAATGATAGCAATTACCATGTGACAAATACTTCTAACGAGCCACTACAGTTTGGTGAAGATTCTGTTTCAGGTACTATATCAGGCGAGCAAGCTTCGTCCAACGATTCTGCAGCAATTTCTGATGAGCATTTAAGTCCTCCTGGTCCTGGCGCTGTTCCTTTCCAATTTGGGCTACACGACAACTCAAGCGCGGCATCCGGCATTGATCTCCTGCTGTTTCCAGGTCCGGCGTGTGCAAACTCTGGGGCTGATTCTGGCCTTGCACGCGCTTCGCCTGCACCATGTCCGTCTCCCGCATCTGTTCTGGCTCCCGAGATTAATTCAGTGCCCACCAATGTTGCAGCGCCATCTGGTCCTTCTGCTGCTCCCAGTGTGGCTTCAGATATTATTCTTCCTGAATCTTCTGTGGAGCAACCTGCTAGCCCGAGTGCTATGCTGCCTTCACCTCGTATTCCTCCAACAACTTTTCAACCGGTTGCTATTCATGCTCCTATTACACGCCCGCGTACTCGTCTTCAGAATAATATCCGTACGCCAAAAACTTTTACTGATGGTACGGTTCGCTATGGGTTATTGACTCATGCCACGGAGCCAACCACATTAGATGAAGCCTTTTCTTCTGATCATTGGAGATGTGCTATGGATTCTGAGTACAATGCGCTGATTCAAAACAAGACTTGGCATCTTGTTCCGCCTCGACAAGGGGATAATGTGATTGATTGCAAATGGGTCTATAAAATTAAAAGGAAGGCCAATGGAGATATTGATCGATATAAAGCAAGATTAGTGGCCAAAGGCTTCAAACAACGTTATGGCTTGGATTATGAGGACACGTTTAGTCCGGTCGTTAAAGCAGCCACTATCCGCATCATCCTTTCTCTTGCTGTTCAGAATAATTGGAGTATACGTCAACTTGATGTGCAGAATGCGTTCTTACATGGTGTTCTGGAGGAGGATGTATATATGAGTCAACCCCCTGGATATGTAGACAAAGATTTTCCACACTATGTGTGTAAGCTTGACAAGTCATTATATGGTTTGAAACAAGCTCCGCGCGCTTGGTATTCTCGTTTAAGCAGTAAACTTCAACAATTGGGTTTTCAGGCGTCGAAGGCCGACACATCTCTATTTTTCTTCAAGAAAGGCAATACTATCATATATTTCCTAGTATATGTTGATGATATTATAGTAGTAAGCTCATCTACTACTGCTGTTGAAGCATTGTTGAAAGATCTTCGTGATGATTTTCCACTTAAGGATCTTGGCAATTTAAGTTATTTCTTGGGTATTGAAGTGTCACATTGTTCTGATGGTTTGTTAATGACACAAACTAAATATGCAAAGGACTTGATATGTCGTGCTGGGTTAAATGGTTGCAAGCCAGTTTCTACGCCATTATCAACTTCAGAAAAGCTTGCCAGAGATGTTGGTTCTCTGTTGGATGCTGAGGCGTCGACAAGATATCGTAGTATTGTTGGGGGCTTGCAATATCTAACCCTTACAAGACCGGATATAGCTTTTTCAGTAAATAAAGTATGCCAATATCTTCACACACCTACAGCTGCTCATCTTACTGCTGTGAAGAGAATTCTTCGATATGTGAGTGGGACTATTGATTATGGTCTGAAACTTGTTAAGAGTGGGTCAACTAGAGTTAGTGCTTTCTCAGATGCCGATTGGGCAGGATGTTCCGATGATCGTCGCTCTACAGGAGGTTTTGCAATATTTTTAGGCTCTAATCTTGTTTCGTGGAGCGCAAGGAAACAACCAACGGTATCTCGATCTAGCACTGAAGCAGAATATAAGGCTTTGGCAAATGCAACTGCAGAAATTATTTGGGTACAAACACTTCTAAATGAGCTTTGTGTTCCATGTCCAACAGCTGCTATTCTTTGGTGTGATAACATTGGAGCAACATATTTATCTGCTAATCCTGTCTTCCATGCTCGAACTAAACATATTGAAGTGGACTATCATTTTGTTCGTGAAAGAGTTGCTCAAAAATTGCTAGATATTCGGATAATTTCTTCTCATGATCAAGTGGCTGATGGATTTACAAAGGCACAAACTGCTCACAGGTTGCAAGAATTTCGAAACAATCTCAACTTGTGCAAGTTGTGATTGAGGGGAGATGTTAGAGTACAACACGAACAAGTATTCTACTAGGTTTCTCACGTACATGTACTAGGACTTGTAGTCAGTCCTACTCCTAGTAGGACATGAACTTTCTTGTAACCTGAGTATATAATGAGAGGTGCGGCACCCATACAGGTAAGCCGTTCCATTGATTTTTACAAGGCAAAGCAGCAGCGAAGCTGCCGAGCAACGCCGACCTCCACGGCAAGTATTCTGAGAGCTCAAAATGGATCTAAACCAGTGGGGGCATCGTCGATCTCCGCGGCAAGCGGCAAGCAGGAGCTCCAAATCAAGCCGAACCCTTCGAGGGGCAGGCTAGACCTCCGCAACCTGTGCCGGCTTTGCCCCAACGTTCGCGGTCTTCGCTCCGGCCACCACGGCGAAGCGCTGGCTTCGCTCCGGCGCCGTCCACGGCAACTGCCGGTTTCGGGGCAACCTCGCCGCCTTAGCTCCGCATCTCTGCGCTCACAACAAGCCATGTACATGTCCTGCAGCCACCGGTAACCTCCACACCCCTGCAGAGCGTCCTGCTGTCCGGAGCCTCATGGTACAACCCTCAGTGCACCACTCAGCACGCAAGGACCAGCTAGGGTGTTGGGCGTTTTTACGTGTTATCAGCCATAGCATGCAGCGACGCCTCATGCTGTCATGCAAAATGTGAGGCTTTCAATTCTTGCAAGCTGGCCTCGGTCAGGATATTAATAGTCCAGTCACCAGGGTTTTTTTTTCGCTACAGTACCGGTTTTTTTGGAATAAAAACCGGTCCGGTAAACCGGTCAAACCGGCCGGTTAACCAGTAGGAGCGGTTTGGTAGGGTCGGTTTTAAACGGTAACCGGCCCTATTATGCTACCGGACCGGACCGGTTTGACCCGTAACCGGTCAAACCGGACCGGTTCCCAACGGTAAAAAAACCCTGTCCGGTCACAATCGCATATTGTTTTCTTTTTGTGGGGGCTATAAGCCTGCGCCTCTAGAAAATTTTCAGCCTCGTGTAGCGATCCAGGCTTGTGGAAGCTGAGCTGCCAGTTATATTGTACGCAATTGGCGAGGATAATGATAATGTGCCTACAAAGTGGGGGTCTAATTTGACTGTTGCCCCTTTTAATAATCTAAGGTGTGCATCCACGTGGTCGGTGATGCTTGGGACAACCCGCAAAACCTTTGCACTCGTGCCATCTTGGATCGAAAGTGACCTGCGGCTCGGCGAGTGATGCGGTAAAGCGCGGCTTCAATTTGGATGTGTTCCCTGCTGCAAAACATGTTTTACTGGCCGGGCTGACATGCGTGCGCTGTTTGTCTGTTTGAACCATCGTGCAAGCGGAAGGTTCTAACCGCTGTTGGGGATCAGGGAAATGACAAGGACCCCCGAGCCCCTCCATAATAACCCGGAGCACCTGGGGTATACATGGCCAAACGGGCCGTGCTGACCCGGCACGGCACTAGCACTATGCGGCACGGCACTACACGGCACGGCACTATGCCGTGCCCGTGTCTAGCCGTGCCGTGCTACCTCGGGCTGCCGTGCCGAGGTCGCGGCACTGGCACGGCACTACGGGCGGCGAAGCCGTGCCGAACCGTGCGTCCGTGCCATTGGGCACGTTGGCCCGCCGTGCTTGTAGCGGCCCGCCGTCGCGGCGCTCCGTCGAAGGTGGGGGCGATTGGAGTCTGGAGGGGAAGGTGGGTGTTTTTAACTTAGGGTTTTGATATTAGGCCTTAGATGGGCTGTAGGTGGGCTGTTAAAAAGGCTAAGTTTGCAGGAATATCGTGCCACCATCGTGTCGTTGCCGTGCCGACCATTAGTCGTGCCGTGCCCGTGCTAGTGCCGCGGGCCAGACCTGCGGCCCAGGCACTATCTAGACCGTGCCTCGTGTCGACACTGACACTATAAGGTCGTGCCCGTACCGTGCTAGGGGCGTGCTTTTTCGAGCCGTGCTCGTGCTGGCCCATCGAGCCTGGCCCATTTGGCCAACTATACCTGGGGGGCTATGAGCGGCGCTCTCAGCGGAGCCCCCTGTTACTGAGGTTGACCTCGCAGCAGAGCTTGCTGCAGCGGTGTGAGCGCTGTTATTGTTGTTGCTGCCATATATAGGCCGTGTTTAGTTCACGAAAAGTTTTCGTGAAAAGATTTCGGGTATTGATTTTACCAATTTAGGAGTAGTAAATGTAGACGAAAAAGGTGGAAAGTTATATGGATAGGTTGGAAATCTCGAGACGAATCTAACGATGGTAATTAGAGGATAATTAATCCATAATTAGCGGATGGTTACTGTAGCATTACTATTGCAAATCATGGATTAAGTAGGCTCATTAGATTCGTCTCGCGATTTACAGCCCATCCATATAACTTTTCACCTTTTTGTCTACGTTTAATACTTCATGCATCTAAGATTCCCCTTTGATGTGATTGGTGAAAAGATTTCGGGTGGGAACTAAACACGGGCATAAGCTTCAATTCGCTGACAGGTTCTTATTTCAAAAAATTCGCTGACAGGTTTGGACAATGGAAGCCTGCGGCTTCGCTGGATGGTATGACTGATCGAAAATGGACGGTTTTCCGATCGGAGGGTCTCCTCTGAATATTTTGTCCTGTGCTTCCGGGCCCCATAGTAGCAACAAAGAGTGTGCTAAACTATTTGTATTTGGTAGTAACCTCCGTTTGTTGATTGACTTAAAACCATTTTGCTAGACGCGTGCTTACTTTGGCAGCATATGCAGAGCTGCAAGCGAGCTTGCCGCAGTAAATGCAGCTTCGGTGCAGCTGAAGGGATATCTTTTGTTCTAGCAGGACAGACAATAGCTAGCATGGAGTCTTGCTGCACCGGGCAGCTATGACTTGGCAAAATCATCTCTCAATTCCTGGAATCAAGGACCTTGTACGCACGCGTGGCGTCAAGTCACCTGCTTGCTTGACGGCTTCGGTGGGATTACCGACCGGGTTTTACTGACCGAAAGCTCTTTCTGATTAAAAACAGCAGCTCATCGGTTAAGCCCAGGTGTGACGACTGGCCTGGCAAATGACGACAAAAGTTATGTGTGCTTCGGCAGTACTTGGGGTGGTGGTGTTGCTACAAGACACATTTGTTCAGACATTGGCCTCACATACGCATGATTTTTGTTCGTAAACCTGCTCGAACCAAGGAGCCAACATGCGTGTGCGGGTTCGCACGCACTGCAAAGGTGATGTCGATAGAGTTGCCAGTTTCAAACACGATGGGTAGTGACCGTGAGCTTTAATAGTAGTTTCGTGCACAACACCATCGCAGACACAAAATCAGGAAATACAGCAGCGGGCATGTACGTGCATGTCTTAGCGGCTTCGCATTGCATGTCAGCTCAAGGTCTATCGTGGCGTGAAGGTCTTTGCTTGCCTCCGCGGAGGCTCAGACGACCGAAGAGGCTCCGAGTGTGAGATGACGCTGCCGCTGATGATTTGCTTCCTGTGCACACATGCTGGGCTTCGAGCTGGTTGCCAGGATGCGCGGAGCCACACTGCGGTCTGGGCTTCGCGCTGCTGCCTCGTGAGGACTGCCGGGCTGCCGCTAGCCTCGCGAGCGCACGTGCGTGCGCATGCGCACCGCGTGCCGCGCGTGCGCTGCTGCCCATTGCCCGAGATGCCCGACTCTTTCACCTGCGCACGAACCAGGACAGAGAAAGGAAGAACACGAAGAACGAGTTTTCAACTTCCAACCAAAAATCCTTTCTCCAGTCACCAGGGATTGAAACAAAACTCGGGACATAAAAGCATCTTCTCACTACCTAAAAGATTCACGAAGAAGATTTCGAAAATGTCAAGTATACACCGCGGATCTGAGGAAAAACCGAGCGCCCTCCATGAAAAACACTTTGTGAAAAACTTCAAATCCAGGTCAAATTCGGAAGGGATTTGGGGGGAATCACATCAACGTCGCTCACTTGGATCCTAGCAACATAATCCCTCAGCAAATTTCACGATTTTCTCAACCAAATCGCATGAACGAAAAATCCGGGGTCAGGCTGACATGCGGTAATCGTGACGTTTGATCTCTGCCGAGCACAAACGGTAGGCGCCAATTGTTGGGATATAGGATCCCAAGCATAGAAGGGGTAGGAAGAGACTATGGTAACCCTAGGAGAAAGGATGAACAAGAGCCAAAATAGTCCAGCCAACCAACCCCCTCCTCCCCACCCTTGAGTCTCTACTTATAGGGTGGGAGGAGTGGTGGTTTGTGTTTATTCCATTGATAGGGTGAAATATTACAAGGAGGTCCTCGGACCTTACAAAGACGCCCCTAGCCACCGCAATGAAGTCCTTAACACCTCATTTGGGCCTATTTTGTACAAAAGGGGAGCCAAGGCCTTTGCCCGTCGAAGGCCGATCCCCAACAGGATTTAGAGTCCAAGCACTGTTTCTTCAGATTCTGAAGATTTAGTAACCACAAAAAGGTTGGTTGTTATCTGGAAAAGTTGTGTAAAATAGAGCTTTGCAAATCCATTCTCTTATTTGGACAAATTTTAAGTTATATACGTGAATTTTATCCTCCTCCCATCATGGATCTAGTCTGGTCTTAGTTGGTTATCTAATTTCATACAATGAATTATATAGTTTGTTATGACTTACATGTATTTCTCTGTATCTCGTGCTTCTTTTCTTAACATAATTATATTCTGCATTTCTGTAAATCAAACTAGTATTGAAATAACATATTTCTTTTGTAGAATATTGAGGCCTGGGCAACATATTCTTCTAAGAAATTACAAACTTCTGGAATCCCTGAATCAAAATCAGTTGGTACCTTTACACCACTGGAAAGCCAGATGGTCAAAAGGGGCTGTTTGTTGACAGGGGTGTTAGCTGTCCTAAGCTTCGAAAATCAGCCAGTGCATACTCCCTGGCATCTGGGCTTAGTTTTGGATCAGCAAAGGTCAGCATTATCTCCTTTACTAATAGTATATGTAAAAGGGATAGATAATAGGCATGAATCTGTATATGCTTATTGATGTTGGAGTATTGGACTAACAGAGACAATATTTGGATGTAAATCCACATGGCTCTCTAGGTGAACTGATTAAATTGTTCTTGATGTTGTTGAGAAATGTTTCAGAATGAAGTGTGTATTTTTCTTCTTGACTATGGTTGACATTTTTACAGACCATGCCAGAAGCAGCAGTAGCTGTTGCACTGCAGCAGTAGCTGATCGCTTACATGGATCAAAGGAGGACCAGAAGCTGGCCATTGTTTTGGTAACTACTAGTTGAAATTGTGTGATAGTTTAAGCTTTCTTCTTCTCGTATATGCCCTTTTTTAGTGTTCGGATGGATTTAAACTGAGGGTTTCTATGGAAAACTAAATTGAATCTTGAGCATTGTTGTTTGTAGTGTTTGTACAGTTTCAATTGTGTGCCTTTTGCTGTTGGAAACAGGACTGAAGCATTGCCCTTTTAAACATATAAGTGAACAAATAATTAGTAATCTTGTGCATGCAGTACTCTTGTTTTAATCAGAGAAGTAAGAGTCTAAATCTCCTTCAGTTGCAATCCCAACAGCACTTGGCCAATCCCCTTGATAAAGTATGTTTGTTTTTTTCTTGAGAATACAAAGTATATTTGCTGTGCTGCTGAGCATAATGTCACGTTTGTGTTAAAAAAACCTTATCTACTTGAACATGTTACAAAATTTTTATTGGATGCTTGTTCCAACAGCTGGATCTCCTTCTGAATATATTTACTTCCAAATCAGGTCGGCTTGCCAGCTCGTGGTAAAACCTTTACTGCAGTTAAGCTTACAAGGTACCTTCGTTGGTTGGGTCATGAAACTAGACATTTCAACGTTAGGGAGGTAATCATATTCTTACTCTGAAATTGTTAGACAATTGTCTTTGGGTCGGCCCTCTGGGCCCTCTTAATGTGCTGCCGCACAGGCCATGTTGGCCTTGTGCTGTCGTCCGGTGGTGCTGTTTCCATAAACCAACCTAGGGTTCCTTGCCTATATATGTGTGCGTGCTATTGTTGGCGGTCGATATCCATGACTTTTACCGCCAACATTTCTCCAGATTTCATGCTCATATAGTGATAATCATGCTAATATCATTTATACTAATGAGTTCCACGAGTTTTGTGCACCAATATGTTTTGCAAGGAAATACAGATAATATGGTGCATAAATATCAACATTGGTGAAGCCATACAAGTGAAGGTTCATCTCGAGACAAAGGAGACTTGGACATGGTGCAAAAGTGACACAAATCACATATTTGACAGCACCATGTCGAAGAGCTTTCCGAGATGATCGAAATGGATATTTGAATGACCTAATTCGGAGTCCGGACGAGAGAGTTAGGCATCCGAGAAGATCATCGGCAGAACCCTGCCAGGCCGGTCGGCCAGCAATCATCCCCAAAATGCTCCAAACTTTGCACAAGGACCTTAGGGAGTCACCAATGGACTCCCAACCAGAAGTGACCAGAATAAATGAAGTTAAGACCGAAAGGCCTAGGCCATGGATTGGAAGGTCCACCTACCTAGGATTCTCGGACAACTTCAACTCAACGCAACCAAAACTGCCTCAAGTGACAACATGCAACCGTTGATGAGCGAGTCGGTGCAACGGAGGGCCGAGAGGGGCCAGTGCTAGGCCGAACGGCCTCCCCAAGGCTGGCCGGCCCCCAACTACCAAGCCTGAGGTGAACGCCACCACAACCGTCATCAGGACATCATCAGGAGCGTCCACAAGAAAGAAGGTGTCAGATGGCAACAGTGCCAGGCCGAACGGCCTAGATGAGGCCGGTCGGCCTACTTCCGTGGCCGTTACGCCTCCCCTTTCGCGTGGAAGCTAAGCAAGATGGTGGCGTGACAATTGCGCAGGATTCCACCCTTGGGAGGCTATAAAAGGCGCCCTTCACCCCCACACATGACACACCATCCATTGGAGAGAAGAGAAGGCTTAAGATGTAGTCCACTATCTTAGAGTAGAGTAGGGAGAGTAGTGGGTGAGTGCTTGGGTGACAGCCAAGCGTGTAGAGGGAGTTCGGGAGTCATCTCGGTCTTCCCTCAACATTGTTCCGCCCCCAAGGAATAAAGCTTCAGAGATATCTTCAGTAAGTTCCTCGGTCTCTTGCCTTAGTATCTCGCTAGTTTACTCTTTAGTTTCAGTAATTTATCTTATCTATCATTTGATCTGCGGGTACCTGAGTCTGCGCGAGTGACAGCAACTCTTGTTTGGGGTTTTCTCTATACCGTTCGCGTTGGGTGGAGGTCAGTGGCTGAAAGCTTAGGCGTGGTGCCTATGCTGGCTAGCCACCTCAGGTTGTGTTGCACCCCACGGAACTGCAGTGGTAGGCGGCAGATGGTGACAGCCCTGTCCGTCCTTTGTACTCCACCATGTTCGGGTGTACTCATAACAGTAGCGCTGAGCCCAGAAGAATCCCTCTCTCACCCCATTCTGAGTTCTTCCCATTCTAGCCGTCGAAGCATATCATGTTAGATTAAGATAGGCTGTCTGGGATAAGTGACTAACTAAGGTTAAGCTCTCTACACCCTTTACCCTTTTCTCCCCTGGTGGGTCCGGTCAACATATTTCTAGGCTAGTCACGTCTACCGTTCCTTGGATTTGACATCCATGTTTTACTCCCCTGGTGAAAGGCTACAACGGTCTCCGTGCGCTTGCAGATTCGTTAGGCTAAGGAGTGCCAACAAACTTTTCTGGCGCCGTTGCCGGGGAACGGTAGCAACACTAGTGTAGGACATTTTTAGCCGTACACTTTACCCCCATAACCATCTACCACATGGAGTTTTCTCCTAGTTATCCGGCGGTTCTATTTCTCGAGTGTTTGGAACCGCCACCATCCTTCCACCCCGTTATCTGATGGCTTCGAGATCTGCCCCAATCTCGTTGCCATCATTCCCGGGATGAACCAAGACGGAACTCTTCCTGTTTTTCTCTGACGGGGGAAGCAAAGTTTTGGTACAATCGGAGTGCGAGAGGAGTTGGAGGAGATTGGATCAAAGTGAAGGTTGAAGTTTGTCTGTTTGTCTATCCCATCCCCAAAGATCAGAGCTCTGTTGACGACCTATCAACAAGGTGATGAGTCACTTGGAGCAACCTGGGAGAAGTTTGGTATGGTGCTGATGCAACGAATCGTTGGTAGATTGAGACATAGTGCTCATCCTCAGGATCAGTTTTCTAATCCTCCCACCGACTTTCCCATGAACACAATAGCAAATTCTCACTCTTTCATTAGATCCACCGCCTCCAACCACACGACGTGAGCGAACAAAAGCCCCCAGACCAAGAGAATACCCTTAAGGACCTGCCACATTAGGTGTGCACGCTCAAGGTCTGAGTAAGTCATTCCAGAATTCACGACCGCAGACCAAGGGTCTATCTGCGGTTACGAGCAAGGAATGACGGAGGAAGAAGAAGCTAGTCGACCCTAGCTTTATTGCCCTCCACCTATTGAGGGGACTGACACACAAGAAGTTGTTCATGATCCTTCTTTCGTAAGCACCTGGAAGGGATCAACGGCCAGATGTTGGAAAACAAAGGAATTATCCGAGTTGTGCCTGAGAGGCGCAACAAAGTGATCCTGGATTTCCACATCTTCGATATCCTCGAAGGTGACAGAATCTTCTTGTTGGATCAGCCAATAGAGCATTTTGTCAACTTAATCACGATCGAGCTACAACTCAGAGTTGACAAAGAAAACATCCTGATCGACCTCGCACGATCAGTGAGTTTAGCCTTGCATGATCAGTACCGCAAAGGGCTAGACAGACCCCGTGAAGAATCAATGAGCATATTTTTCAGATGCTCACCCAATCCTAGGGTCAGAACCGGGCAGTCAAGCTCGACATGGTGGAGAACCACAGCCTCCTCCACTAGAGTTGCTGATTGTTGCCACTTGGATTGGAACATGTTTCTCTTCCACTTGGAATAGAGATATGTACCTCTTCACGACAATCGTAGCACGCCAGTCATCATCAGTGATAAACTGACAGAGAATGAGGCTCGGCAGGCTGCAACAGTCTTAGAGAAGTATCGGTCCGTTTTCAGGTATTCTCTACAGACTAGACGAGGATCAACCCCAACATCCATCGTATCGCTTTGAACCGGACAAACAGCCTTTTGGCTGAATGATGCGATGAGAGGGGTAGGCACACCTGCATGTGAGTATTATTTACCCTATGCAAGCACCCACTTCAAGTGGTGAGGCACTAGTCAATTTTCATCTACCTCCACCTGTCCTTATTGTTGGGTCTATGCAATGCACCAATGTCACACCCTGAAATTGTTGGATTTCAGGATGTGATTAGAAAGAAAAATTAAACAATGATTTCTCACAATTTTAAAACTTTTCCAACAATTATTTGTTTTGGAGGGAGTTTAGTGCAGGAAAAACAGTTGATTGTTCTTCTTAAATTAAATAAGTTTGTTATGTGAGTTGCATTTATGCCGATGCATATTGGTGTTTCATGAGTGCAGAGCTTTTAAAATGCGTTTATGCGACGTTTAGGTTCTTCTGAGAATTTTCTGGACTTTTTCGGAATTTAATTCTCCTTTTCCTAGAGGGATTTCTATTTATTAGAAGGCTCTATAATCCTTTTCATGAGCTCCAGGTATTTGATTTGGACTCTTAGTGTCCCAATCTATCTCTAGGATTTTTTCTGGAATTTTTGGGTGTTTCAGAGTATTTTTCGTGAATTAATGATCCATTTGGAATTTTCTAATCACAAGAAATTATTTTCTGAAATTAAAAAAGGGGAAACCCTAACGGGCCGAGCCGCCCTGGCTCGACCCGCTAGGGCCCATCTAAGGCCGTCCGCCGCATGGTAGGCCGCCGCCGCCTCCTCCTGGGCATGCGAGCCGTGCCCAGCCATCCTCGTGGCACGCGCTGCGCGCGCCCCTATAAAGGGCGAGGCCGCAGCCCCTCGTGCCCCCTGCTGCTCTCCTCCGCCGCCGCCTCACTCCCTCATCCTGCAGTGCCGCCGCCTGCAAGCGCCGCCGCCGCCAGCCTTTGCCGCCCGTTCCGTGTGCCTGGAGACCGCCGGACCAAATCCCCACCGCCAGGAGCACCACCAAGCCGAGCCGCGTCCTCTCCAGCGGTTCCCGTCGCCGCCTCATAGCCGGAATGCCGCCACCCGAGGGAGCCCGAGCCGCCACCATCCGTCGCCCGCCCCTCCTTCAAATCCGGCCGGCACACTCCGCCCCCGCAGGTAGTTAGCACATCCCCAAGGTCCACTCAACCTCCTCCCTCCGTTCCCAACCTCGGCCGGACCCCTGGACCCCCGGATCGTCGACGATTTGGCCGCCCGAGCTCCTGTATGCCATGGCTGTGTCCAGAGGAAGGAGATGGCCATTTTGCAATTTGACCCCCAGAGAATCCTGTAATTAATACAAGTTTCCTTGTGTCTTGCCAAATCTGCAGAAAGACCCCTAAATAGATCTGATCCTTTCAACCCAGCCCTTGCTCTGCACTTTTGCAGATCTAGCCCCGAAGCTTTGCATATTCGCAGTGGCTGTTCACTGAGTCAATGGCTTGTTTCCTGCTACCCCTTGAAGTCTATAGTTAATCGCAACTAGGTCCCTGCAACCATGTTTTAGCCCTAGACTTCACGTTTTAACTCCGTTTCGATCCGTTCAAGTTGCATTAGGTTCGTGCCGACATAAAATACATGTTAGTGGTGATGTTTACCCCAACTTATGATTTTATAAATTATTTCCTAATTAATTTGATTAATGTCTACTTGCAATGTCCTTCTCTAAATAAAATCGACCTAGGCTTTACATGTCGGTTTTCATAACTAATGTTAACTTGACTAATATTATTCCACTGTATTTCTAACTAAAATCCAATTAGAGTTATACCTCGGTATTTCTAAATTAAATGTTAATTTGATTAATATATATTTCATTTGGCTTTCTAAGTAAAAGCTATATAGGCTATACCTCGGTTTTACGAATAAAGTTAACATGATTAATATTACTACAATTGCTTTCTAAATAATAATTTGGTTAGTTGAACGCGAAGAATAAAGTTATTCGACTAGATGTTCATGTCCTCTCTTTTCTAAAGTTAAATGTTAAATTTGAATAATTGGTACATAAACAATTATGAATAAAATTTGACTAAGTCCGCATCCGTTTTTCAAATACAAATACAATTTGTGTTAATTACAAATAGGGTATTTCTCTGAAATAACCTATGCACATGATTTCATCTAATTAAAATATATACAACACTTACTCTTTTGCCTTGTAATCAGAAGTCACTCGATAGTGGTTTCCTTTTAACCGTAATTCCGTTCTCAGTGTTTCCTGCGTCGTGCGTTCGAGCCCTATCGTTTAGAACGCTCTTTTAAAGCTTTTTGTTTTGATTGATGTACTGTTCTTAGTTGTCTCTATTTGTTGCTTGTATGCTTGCTTTAGAGTGATTGCTTCGGATGTTTGCTACGAGTAGAAGGAACGCCGTTCGCGGATCTTGAAGAACAAGAGTTTGAAGAGCAAGCGCTGAAGACCTGAGCAAATATACTGGAATTAAGGCAAGTATAGCATGGACAATCCTTGCTACCTACACACCTTTAAATTATGTTCATACATATGCATGTGTCTAAATTTGTTTACCTTAAGGCAATTCCTAGTACTTTTACTCTATACCTTGTTATCCCGGGTTTATGCATATGGGTAGTCCTTTTGCTAAGCGCAGCTACATCACTTATATTTAACTGTTAATCATGACTTAATGGTTCACTTTAACTTAATGGTAAAGCCTGCTTTTTAGCAACATGGTTTAGGGAGCTAGAGCTTTGCTTCGTGTATGCTCTAGTGTCTCTCCTTAAGGTCCGGGTCTTAAAGCGGCAACCCAGGAACCTGTCGCCGCCGCCATAACTATTATGGCTCTGGTCTTGGACAAGTAACATGTACGTCTCTTGCTTGCTAGTGGTTACCGAAAGGCACTAAGTGGGGGGTGTGGGTTTTAAGTGTGGACTTGATCTATCGAGGACGGTCTTATGTTGCTACATGAGATCCGTAGGCTCTGCCCCGTTGGCAATGTCCTGTGTTGGGAGCGCCTTACCTGCAGCTCTGGGAGCTCCGCACGTTGCGCCTGCTGGTTTAGTGCTTTGGATGCCATTGATACCGCTCGCGGAGCGTCGTGAGTATGGGTCGATCTCGATGCCTCAGGGTCATGCGCCTTGCCGAAACCATAGTGGTCACTATGCTTGTTAGGGTGTTTTGTGAAAAGCCTTGTAGCGTCCCTATGCACTCACACCTTGGAAGTGTGGTACGTGCGTGGTTGGGTTGAAAGTTCCTTTGAGCTTTTACGCTAACGGTTGGGTAAAGGGCGAAACCTCTGCAGAGTGTACATCTATCATGATAGCCGTGCTCACGGTCACGAGCAGCCTGAATCCTTTTTGATTAGAAGATGATGATGTTGATGATGTTCTATGGTTCTAATTATACTTACATCTTTAATTGGGTATACAACCGGGAGTTGCTCACACTTGTAGTAAGTTGGATAATGTTAAAATGAACCCACTAAAAGTGCTAAATGCAGTTCAGCCGTGTCAAGCCTTTTTAGCCTTTCATACCTCCGTGTTATACTTGCTAAGTATGATGGAATACTTACACCTGCATTCAATCAACAAAATCCCGGACGGGTAATCAGATGGAGCATCATTCGAGGCAGTGACTGAAGATTTATCAGAAGACCTTCTGTACGTCTAAGCTGTGGTCAACCAGTCGGTGCCCCTGTGGACTTGAGGCTCTACCACATGATTGTTAATAAATTAGTATTCCGCTGTGTTAAGGCATGTGTCCTTTGTAAACTCTGATGCAAATTGTTTTATTCGAGCATTGTGTTCTCTGTAATACCATATTTGTAAGCTGTATGTGTTCTGTGGACGTCCTGGGCACACATACGGCCACATTCAGGTTTTGTGTAAATCTGGGTGTGACAACCAACAAAAGTGTATGATATCAACCTTCTCTCCCATTATCAAGGATATCATTTGTCCTTGTCGAGAACATCATGGAGGAATTCCTTGATGATTTCTCAGTCCGTGGACAACCCTTGGTTTATGCCTCGTGGATATGGATAGAGTTCGTGAGAATCCCAAAGGCTCCACCTTGTCCCAAATTGGGAGAAGTGTCAGCTGAGAAGGCCCCCATCATACAACCTCCTAATTGGACTTTTCCTATCAAGATCATGTGCAACGCTAGCAACCATACAATCAGGACAGTGCTAGATCAATGCAAGAAAACTTCATCATCCAAAGCATTGACCAGAGCTCGTCAACAATGGAGAAGGAACTATCAATATTCACCCATGAAAAGTTCAGACCCTACTTAGTCGATGTCAAAGTGATAGCACACAAACTATGCTACACCAAGATATCATCTGACCAAGAAGGATGACAAGCCACAACTCATCTGTTGGATTTTTGCTCCTTCATGAATTCGCTTCACGAATCAAAAGAAGATAAGAGCAAATAAATATGTGGCATATAATCTCCCAAGGATACAAGTTTAATCACATGAGATGATACTCTCTCAAGGCTAACGTTACAGACTTGGATTTATGCCCTTAGAGAGAAGGAATTCATTCACCTTACCAGATTTTATCAATGGGACTCATATCATAATGGTTTACTCCATGGCTACAACCCACAATGTGAGACCTGCAAGATTCTTTAGCGTATGAGCTACGAATTTTTTTTCTTCTCTATAAACCTTGTGCTAAGGTTCGACTGACTGATCACCTGACCAACCAAGCACACACACGCTAAGAGTCTTTGTGGTGCCCATGATGCTCATTGAGTCAAAAGACTGACGAGCATCTTGGTGATCATGGACTAAACGTCCATAGTAGTTGAAGCACTTCATGTTGTGGATAAGGAGATGGAGACTCTCACTCCAGCCTTAGAAGTGTGATAGCGGGTTGGAAGTAAATCACCGGGTCGCAAATCCATACCATCTTCAGATAGTCAATCAGAAACATCGACAGAATATCATGAACAATCTGACATGGAGAAGGGATGGAAGGGCAATCACCCGAGACACTTTGTGCACACTGAACATCATTCCCATTAAGAGATCACCCGAGACATTTTGTGCACACTAAACATCATTCCCATTAGGAGATCAAAAAGGTGAAACATAGACCCCCAATCAGCCGAAGTCAAAATGATGAAATCAAATGGCTGAATTAGAGGATGGAGAAGGAAGGTTTTCCTTCATGCTTCTCCTCTAGGACAATGACAGGGATGTTTTCAGTTGAAAATAATCCTCGAGCCTGACATTCCGGAACTCGAAGTTATGGACTGCTTCGAGTATCTAAGTTACAACTATAGTCCATGGTCATGGCCAGACCTAAAATGTGCCGTTATCTTAGTATAGGTTTGAGGGCTGAAATTTCCCTTTTAATTTTTGATTTCCTAAAGTTTGTTTTTCTAGCAGCACCCTCATATTTCCCTTTTGAATAAAATGTTGCTTTGTTCTACCATGCCTTGAGTGGTTGGTGCACACTTGTGTGCCAACCACACCCTTGCTCTAACTCTACACTAAGTGCGTAGAAAACAGGACGAGCAACACATCAACAAGCAGTCTTCACCCATGCCCAAATAACCACATGGCAGCCATCTGCTGTGATTCAACTACGCACGGAGGTTTGAAACCATTTCTCCCATTTCCTTTCTTGGTTTTAATTCGAATGCGAGCATGAGTTCATGACAATTAAAATTTGAATGAAACACCTAGAAAGTGATGGAATTCCTACATGTTTATCAAAGGTGCATAAGCTTTATTTTCTTTGCAAGTCCCGATGTGCCTTTGGAACTTTATGATAGGATCACTTGATCTTTCGCTTATTGACCCTTACGATATAATGACATGAGAGGCTTGTTCTTTTCTAATTCAAAGTCTTGGAGAATTTCATTTTGAAAATGAAAAAAAATGAGGCAACTCTCATTCATGCTCAACTTTGCCAAGTCCCATCCAGAACCATATTATACATGACACAGTTTCGAATCTCCACATAACTATCTTGTACATTTTGAGCTTGATCAAACATCTTGCCTTCTGAGATATGCATGTTCGTCCTAGCACTTTGGTCATTCACGTACACATTTCATCAAATAAAGTCCATAATAGAATAAAAGTCCATCAAAAGTGGTTCTCCAGCAGCTTTTCATCCCCCTGAAAAAAAGAAGAAAAAAAATGAATGATGAGTGGGAGGTACTACTCGAGCAAAAAAAAAAAAAAGAAGAAGAAGAAGAAGGGGTAAGATGGAAGAAGCTAGAATCAAATACCACTCAAGGACATTCATCATCCACACTCACTTACACTTGACCAAAGTTCATGGTTGACATGATCCCTCGGAGACAAGTTATTTGATTTTGCAACATAGATGGAAGAGATAAGCATTTCTATCGATCCCTGCCTTGAGCCCCACATATAACCTTGTAGAGGTAGGTGAGGCTACTTGAAAAGCCTTACTGAGGATCAAATACTTTGAGCGACTGAGTGGCTTGAGAGAATGAGAGTATGCCTCCATATTTTGAAAATAAAATAATACAAAATCTCCAAGTATTGAGAAGGAGGAATCAGGCTCTCCATCGATTTATTCTGAAGTTCAATAGGTGGAAGTGAAGGTGTTAGCCACCTGGAATCCAAGGTATGAGGGAAAGCTTTGAAATAATTCTTATGCATACTTTTGATTTCGTGACCCTAGGCTTTGCTTGATCCTCTGGATCTAACTCAACCCATTGCTCCGGACGAGCAAAGTCTAGGTGTGGGGGGCGTGTTGGCGGTGGATATCCATGACTTTTACCGCCAACATTTCTCCAGATTTCATGCCCATATAGTGATAATCATGATAATCTCATTTATACTAATGAGTTCCACGAGTTTTGTGCACCAATATGTTTTGCAAGGAAATACAGATAATATGGTGCATAAATATCAACATTGGTGAAGCCATACAAGTGAAGGTTCATCTCGAGATAAAGGAGACTTGGACATGGTGCAAAAGTGACCCAAATCACATATTTGACAGCACCATGTCGAAGAGCTTTCCGAGATGATAGAAATGGATATTTGGATGACCCAATTCGGAGTCCGGACGAGAGAGTTACGTGTCCAGGAAGATCGCAGGTAGAACCCTGCCAGGCCAGTCGGCCTGACTTAGGCCGATCGGCCTGGACAAGGCCGGCCGGCCAGCAATCATCCCCAAAATGCTCCAAACTTTGCACAAGGACCTTAGGGAGTCACCAATGGACCCCAAGCAAGAAGTGACAAGAATAAATAAAGTTAAGAAAGAAAGGCCTAGGCCATGGATTGGAAGGTCCACCTACCTAGGATTCTCGGACAACTTCAACTCAACGCAACCAAAACCGCCCCAAGGGACAACATGCAACCGTTGATGAGCGAGTCGGTGCAACGGAGGGCCAAGAGGTGCCAGTGCCAGGCCAAACGACCTCCCCTAGGCTGGCCAACCCCCAACTGTCAAGCTTGATGTGAACACCACCAGAACCGTCATCAGAACATCATCAGGAGCGTCCACAAGAAAGGCGGTGCCAGATGGCAACAGTGCCAGGCCGAATGGCCTGGATGAGGCCGGTCGGCCTACTTCCATGGCCGTTATGCCTCCCCTTTCACATGGAAGCTAAGCAAGATGGTGGCGTGACAATTATGCAGGATTCCACCCTTGGGAGGCTATAAAAGGCGCCCTTCACCCCCACACATGAAACACCATCCATTGGAGAGAAGAGAAGGCTCAAGACGTTGTCCACTATCTTAGAGTAGAGTAGAGAGAGTAGTGGGTGAGTGCTTGGGTGACAGCCAAGCATGTAGAGGGAGTTCGGGAGTCATCTCGGCCTTCCCACAACATTGTTCCGCCCCCAGGGAATAAAGCTTCAGAGATATCTTCAGTAAGTTCCTCGGTGTCATGCCTTAGTACCTCGCTAGTTTACTCTTTACTTTCAGTAATTTATGTTATCTATCATTTGATCTGTGGGTACCTGAGTCTGCATGAGTGACAACGACTCTTGTTTGGGGTTTCCTCTATACCCTTCGCGTTGGGTGGAGCTCAGTGGCTGAAAGCTTAGGCGTGGTGCCTGTGCTGGCTAGCCACCTCAGGTTGTGTTGCACCCCACGGAACTGCAGTGGTAGGCGGCAGGTGCTGACAGCCCTATCCGTCCTTTGCACTCCACCACGTTCGGGTGTACTCATAACAGTAGTGCTGAGCCCGGAAGAACCCCTCTCTCACCCCGTTCTGAATTCTTCCCGTTCTAGCCGTCGAAGCAGATCATGTTAGATTAAGATAGGTTGTCTGGGTAACGAGTGACTAACTAAGGTTAAGCTCTCTACACCCTTTACCCTTTTCTCCCCTGGTGGGTCCGGTCAAGATATTTATAGGCTAGTCGCGTCTACCATTCCTTGGATTTGACATCCAGGTTTTACTCCCCTGGTGAAAGGCTACAGCGGTCTCCGTGCGCTTGCGGACTCGTTAGGCTAAGGAGTGCCAACAGCTATGCACCCCCATAATCATTCTATTGTTTTTGGCTGCCATTCTAGCTTTCATGGTATCACGAGTCTGGGTAATCCACCCCGATTCATGTTCCGCTGCCCCTGCCTAAATGGTCGGGACGTGCGCTGGGCAACGTCGATGGCAAGAAGCCCGTCGACTTCGGCACCAACGCGTAGGAGGATGAGGCACGCAAGACTGCCCTAGCGGCCTGCGACACCGCCCTCAAGGATGCCAAGGCCGCCAAGAAGGAGGCCGCCACTGCGGGCGCCGAGCGTGACGCCGCGCTGAGCAGGCGCGCACTGCGCATGCCCGTGCGGCCGCCGCCCGCAAACTCGACGCTGCTGCCGTTCCATATCCAGACGCCGACGACGTCGCCAATGGAGGAGATGGTGCCCCCTCTGAGATCTCTGATCTCGATTGGTCTGCCGCCATCAACTTGCTGCTACAATCGTAATGAACCTCCAGGACCAAGCTGTCGCTGTCAACATCCGGAGCGTCTACATCGTCCTCGAAGTCAACTCCTGCTACGCTCGCTGGTGGGAGCAATTCGTGCTCGCCGTGGGGAAGTACTCCCTGGAGGACCACATCTTCTCCGACGTCGGGCTTCTGGAAGTTCTTGACTGGGCATGCATGGACTGCGTTGTTCGGTCGTGGATTGTTGGCACCATATCCAACGATCTCGCCGACGCCGTCCTTGAGCCGAACTGCACCGCGCGCAACTCCTGGTTGGCGATTGAGACCCAGTTCCTCGGGCATCATTAGACACATGCACTCATCCTCGACACCAAGTTCTGGAACTTCGCTCAAGGTGACCTCTCCATCACTCCAGGTAAGCTTCATGCTCTCGGCGAGGTCGTCACCGACCGCACCTTGGTATGAACGTGATTCGTGGCCTCAACGAGCGCCACCGCGATTTTGGCGTTCATCTTCGTCACGGCAAGCCGTTCCCATCCTTGGACGTACGAAACAACTTGCTCTTGGAGGAGCTCAACTATGCCAACATCCCCTCCGGCGCCGCCTTGTCCACTGCCCTCGTCGCCCAGGCGCCATCTGCTTTATGCCGTCCGCACCCCTTGCAGCCGCCGCTGAGTTGCTTGTCGCACAAGTCCAGCGGTTGCTTTCGCGGCGTCTCCGGCGGCTGCTCCAATAAGGGCCACGACAAGCAGCGCTGCAACAAGCAACACAGCAAGGGCGGCTCTGGCAGCGGCAGCAACAACACCTTCGACAGCGGCGCCACCAGCAGTCGGGCTCCTAGGTGCGGCGCCTACCTCTGCCTCACAGCCTCCCACCGGCAGCTGGCCTTCTCTGCTCAAGCCAGTAGCTCAGCAGGCTCAAGTTCAGGCGATGCAGGCACAACAAGCGCAGCTTCAGGTGCAGGCGTTCCTCCAAGCTTAGGCCTATTAGCAGGCCTAGCTTCAGGCAGCATAGCAGGCACAATTGCAGCAGCAGCAGGCACCAACCCAGGTGCCCCTCTGGACCACTACGGTTTAAATCACCCAGGCTGCGGGCTGGGATCAGCAATCCCTGGCGTCCACCTTCAGCACCATGATGTTGAATCCTCCTCAGCAAAACGACTGGTACTTTGACTCAGGTGCCTCCTCCGATCCTCACACTCTATCCATTTTATCTTCCTCGCGGTATCCCTCTCCTTTGTCAATTTTTTAGGGTAATCGGTCTCTTCTTCCCGTCACTGCTACTCGCACAGCACGCCTTTCGGGGCCATTCACTCAATAATGTTCTCGTTTCACCGAGTCTTATTAGGAATGTTATATCGGTTTACCAGTCCATCCCTGACAACAATTGTTCCATTGAGTTTGATCCCGGACGCGGAGCGCCAGGCGGAGGCGCGCGTGGCGGCAACCTAGATGGGTGTGGACGTGCCAGCAGCGCCCTTGACGCGGGCGCGCGTTGCGGTGACTGGGTCGACAGAGACCGCGGCCTTCACAGGCGGCGTGGCTCTCCTTTCCCGGACCGATACTATGGTCACCACGGGCTTTACGCCGTTGTCAGGGACATCGGCTCCGGCGGCGGATGGCCTACCCTCACCAAGTCCAACTACGTCGAGTGGGCTGCGACGATGAGGGTGAGGCTCCAGGTGCAGCACATGTAGCAGACGGTTCGGTACGACAACGTTGACTACGACTGAAGATCGACGGGCGCTCGACGCTCTCATCGCTGCAATCCCGTTTGAGATGTAGTTCTTGCTTTCAAAGAAGCGGACTGCTATGGAGGCTTGGGACGCCATCAGTGTAGCATGCATAGGCAGCGACCGTGCCTGCCAGAGCACACTGCAGGCACTTCACACGGAGTGGGAGTACCTGGCCTTCAAGCCAGGTAAGGATGTTGATGACTTCGCTCTCTGTCTCAACACTCTGTTACAGAAGTTGGTGCAGTTCAGCGACGACACCTATGGCGAGGAGAGAGCTGTCGAGAAGCTCTTCCATTGCATCCCCGACAAGTACAGGAAGACCGCTCATTCGATCGAGTCTCTGCTGGACCCCTCCACGATGTCAATCGAGGAGGTGATAGGTCGCCTCAAGATCGTCGACATCAATGAGCCGCAACCCCTCTCGGGGCCCATCACCATCAGCGGGAAACTCCATCTCACTCGGGAGCAGTGGGTGGCCTCCCTAGGTGATGGGAGGAAGGGGGAGTCCTCTTCCTTGATAAGCGGCGGGAAGCGCGGCAAGCCGCAAGGGGCATGGAGGCGTCCAGGCCAGGGTGTGAGGAGGTGCTTGAGGAGGCGCCTTGGGCGGTGCCACCCGCAACAAGAGGCCGGCACGAGACGACGCCTGCCGCAACTATGGCAGACATGGCCATTGGGCCAGGTGCTAGAGGAAGAATTGTTGTGTATTTCTCCAAACCCTAGAAGGGTGGGATATATAGTACATGTACATGGGCCTCTAAATGGCCCTACATTTTCTATGGGCTATATACACCAACATACACCAATACTCCCCCGCAGTCTGTACTTCCAGAGCAGCGGAGTAAAAGACTAGACAATGTAAACCAACACCCCCCATAGTCTGAACTACCAGCGCAACGGAGTTCAAGACTGGACAAGAAAGAAAGCCGATACATACTCCTCTGTAGTCACAACTAGCCACCGACTATATTGAGACTGGAGCAGAACTCAGAGAATGTCGAAAAGGGGAGGCCCTTGGTGAAGGTGTCCGTAAACTGGGAGGAGGTTGGGACATGGAGAACCTGAACCTGGAAAATGGCAACTCTGTCCAGGACGAAGTGAAGGTAGATATCCACATGCTTCGTCTGCTGATGCTGCACTGGGTTGGAAGAGAGGTACACGGTACTGACGTTGTCGAAGTAGACGAGAGTGCTCATGGCGAGTAGGTAGTGAAGCTCCGCCAAGAGCTGTCGTAGCCAGGATGCCTCAGCGACGCCGTTAGCAACAGCCCGGTACTCTGCCTCGGCACTGAAGCAGGAGACGACCGACTGTCGCTTCGACGACCAGGAGACCAGGTTGACGTCGAGGAAGATGGCATACCTGGAACTGGAGAGACGAGTGTCAGGGCAGCCAGCCCAATCTGCATCAGTGTAGACGACGATCACGGTGGTGGGAGATCGGTAAAGAGCCAGCCTGTAGTCAACAGTGCTACGGAGGTAACGGACAAGCCACTTCATCGCGGTGAGGTGTGGCTCTCGAGGATCGTGCATATGAAGGAAAACCTGCTGAACGACATATGTGATGTCCAGTCTGGTGATGGTGAGGTACAGCAGAGCACCAGCAATGCACTGGTAGGTATTCGGGTCGGCAACAGGATTACCCGTGTCAGCACAGAGTTTGGCCTGAGTGTCAACCGGAGTGGAACATGGCTTGCAGTCAGTCATCTCGGCTCTCTTCGATATCTGAAGTGCATACTATCTCGAAGGAAGAGGCAGAGGGATGAGGCTCAATTGTGACACCCAAGAAGTGGTGAAGCTCACCCAGGTCCTTCATAGCAAACTCCTGCTGCAGTGACTGAATGATGTGCTGGAGTAGAGTGTGACTGGACGCAACAAGAATGATGTCATCGACATAGAGCAACAGATAGGCAGTCTTAGATCCATGCCAGTAGACAAACATAGAAGTGTCAGACTTGCACTCGGTGAACCCCAACGAGACCACGAATGCTGTGAAGCAAGAGTACCAAGCCCGAGGAGCCTGTTTCAGACCATACAGAGACTTGCTGAGGCGACAGACCAAGTCCGAATGACTGGAGTCAACAAAACCTACTGGCTGACTGCAATAGACTGTCTCTAACAAGGTGCCATGAAGAAATGCGTTCTTGACATCCAGCTGGTGCACTGGCCAAGACTGTGAGAGAGTAATCGAGAGAACTGTACCCACTACCGCTGGCTTCACCACCGGACTGAAAAGTATCATCGTAGTCCACACCAGGCCGCTGAGTGAAATCATGGAGAACCCAACGATCCTTGTATCAATCCAGAGAACCATCAGCCTGATGCTTATGCATCCAAATCCACGTGCCGATGACCTCATTGCAACCAGACGGACGTGGCACGAGGTCCCACGTCTAGTTGGCAACAAGAGCCGTGTTGGACTTTGGGTCCGGCAATCCACTTGGGGGTACCCAAGTGGTTGATTTATTGGCAAGGGTGATCGCAAGGCTAGGGAGCTCGAGGTAACACAAGAGATGCAAGGTTTATATAGGTTCAGGCGGCCAGGAGGCACAAACCCTATGTCCTGTGTTCGGTGGTGTCTTGTATTGATGAACTGGCCAAAGCTCTTGAGCAATGGCGAGTCTATGAGCGGTTACAACGGATGAAAGGGATGCAAGGTATGAGACGTGATGGGATGCCCTTAAGGGGTTGACCTAGGCCGCCTTATATAGGCTGACGGCCTAGGGTTACAAGTCGGTTGAGATCTAGTCCTATCGGTTTACAATTTGGACAGCATTTCGAGTCGGCTGCGGCATAATCTCCAAAATATCCGGGCGCGATCTGCCAGCCAGGTCGCGCGTATATCACTTGACGCAGGCGTCACACCGCACGCCTTGCGGGCTAAGTCTTCGTAGTCTTGTGCGCCAAACTTGGGCTGTCTTGTGGGCCCAGCCTTGAGTCGGCCCACATTGTTGTCAGACGTGGACCCAAGCCGAGTATAATCATGGTCGGTGAGGGGCCCCCAGGTACCAATATCCCACAAGTCCCCGAGTAACGTGCAGGCGCGTGGAGAACTGTCGATGAAGAGGCGAGGCCATCAGGAATGGTTGAAGCATCTTGATCATTAGGCCGACACAAGGGTGTGCAGTGCTGATTAAAATCGGGACTGATCTTGATCAGGCCCGTGTGGCTAGGGTGCCAGCTGGTGGCCGAGTCGAACTCCTGATGGTGCCGAGTCACTTCAAGAAAAAATGACCCGACTTGTCGGGCATATGGAGAGTGACTGAAAGGAGCTCTCCATATGGAGTAGTCCCCGAGCATTGGTGGGATTAGCATAATCGGACCAATGGTCAAAGAAGAAAAATAATCCAAGCCTAAAAAAGCTGCTGGGCCGCCCAAAGGATAAGAACACCACGACAGCCTTGGCTGGTCAAGACACGAATAGGAATCCCGTGATCGTCGCATGCATGCATGCACGAGACAGTCAAAAGCATTAAAACGACGTAAAGGCGGGCCAGCGCGTTGGGGCGTGGATTTGTCACGATTCGGGAGTCACGCGCGAACAGTAACGGTGGCCTGTGCATGCACAGCCACGGGCACTATAAAAGGAGACCCATGGGTCTTGAGAGGAGACATCAAAGTGTGGGAGATGAAAGGTAGCCAAGTAAAAATATTCTTCGGGAGAGGGAAGGCCGCTCGTCCGCCGGAGAAGAAACTCAGGAGCTGTCATCCATGGTGCTAGAAGAAAACTTGCGAGCGGAGGGAGGAGAGCCTGGACAGCTGGTGGCCCTGATCCTACTATGAGCGTAGCAGGCGGCGCAGGAGCTGTGCACATCACAGCATCGCCAGTGCCGAGGGAAACCTGAATGCTGCCAGCCTTTTACTTCCCTTCCGCAAGAACATCAGTTGTTGTCCGGATGCTACAAGAAAACTTGCGATGAGGTCATGTGGACCAAATTGTATAGGCATGTAGCAGATGGCACACTGATGTTTATGTATATGCACCAAGTTGGTGCAAATATCTTTGCTTGTTTGTAAGCGGCGAGTGGCCGCATCACTTTATGTACGTATTTCTGTCTAAGAAACGCACATTGTATTGTTATACCGAGTGAAATTGAAATAAGACCGGCTCCCGGGCGTATGGGTGTGGTTGCGCGCTGAGTGAAATTGAGGTGCCCAGTCCTCGAGTATACGAGGCTGGCTGGGTCTCTTGGACGCGCCGAGTAGAATTGAGGCGCCCAGTCCCCGAGTATACGAGGCTAGCTTGGTCTCTTGGACGTGCCGAGTGGAATAGAGGCGCCCAGTCCCCGAGTATACGAGGCTTGGCTTGGTCTCTTTGACGTGCCGAATAGAATTGGGGCGTCCAGTCCCCAAGTATACGAGGCTGGCTTGGTCTCTTGGACACGCGGAGTGGAATTGAGGCGCCCAGTCCCCGAGTATACGAGGCTGGCTTAGTCTCTTGGACACGCCGAGTAAAATTGAGGCACCCAGTCCCCGAGTATACGAGGCTGGCTTGGTCTCTTGGACACGCCGAGTAAAATTGAGGCGCCCAGTCCCTGAGTATACGAGGCTGGCTTGGTCTCTTGGACACGCCAAGTGGAATTGGGGCGCCCAGTCCCCGAGTATAGGAGGCTAGCTTGGTCTCTTGGACACACCGAGTAAAATTGAGGCGCCTAGTCCCCGAGTATACGAGGCTGGCTTGGTCTCTTGGACACGCCGAGTAAAATTGAGGCGCCCAGTCCCCGAGTATACGAGGCTGGCTTGGTCTCTTGGACACGCCGAGTAAAATTGAGGCGCCCAGTCCCCGAGTATACGAGGCTGGCTTGGTCTCTTGGACACGCCGAGTAAAATTGAGGCGCCCAGTCCCCGAGTATGGGAGGCTGGCTTGGTCTCTTGGACGCGCGCGAGTAGAATTAGGGCGCCCAGTTCCCGAGTATTGAGGACCCGGTGTGTCCGAGGACCGGTGGATGGTCGCTTCCTGGTGTGATGAGTGATTGACAACGTGGTGTGGATTGACGTTTCCCTTGGCTCAAGTATTGCAGGTGTAGAATGCGGCTTGATTGCATTGGTGCAGGTGAAGAACAGGCGCGAAAGGTCTTAGCCATGGCGGCCTCCGAGGAGCGGAGAGACAAGTAGGCTTGGTTCGAGGGACCCGGTGGCCAGATGGATCAAGTGCGGTTCACATGGTGGCAAGAACGAGCGAGGGAACGTGGTTCCGGTGTGAGGTAGCGGCTCACGACCGAAGCTCGTACGCGGACATGAAGCCGGTGCAAGGTGGCGGCTCACAACCGAAGCTTGCACGCGGGGTTTGGTGGTTTGGCCAGTAGACCACCGGATGGACGGTTTCCCTTGGTTTGGGCCTCAAAACCAAGGCCGAGGACTCGACGTAGTGACGGCCCGGCCTGCCAGCCAGGGGCGGTCCAACCGCCCCCCAGGGGCGGTGTGACCGGTCCCACCTGGGCATATCGCCCGTGAGCGTCGAGGAGCTTCGATCCGGAGGACACGCGGCGTGATCGCAAGTCTTACGTCGGAGGGAAGATAGCTTGCGGTGGAAGGTGTCCCAACCGGAAAAATCTTCACGGAAAATGTCATATTCGCCCCTGAGGGGTATGTATCGCTCAGGGGTAGTTTAGTCTTTCGAGCACCACCATTTGGACTATATAATAGACCCCCTAGGGGTGGCTGTTATCTCTCTAGTTATTTTTCATTTGGCTTGTTTAGTTTCCCTTCCCTTTCATCCTCTCCACCTAGAACTATTTTGAATCATTCATAGTTTGTATAGGTGAATTCATGGTTGGTTGATTGAGCTTAATCTCTTTATCTTTGTGCCATGATTTGAATTCCCGAGCTCCTTTTCTTTTTCCCATTTTCGGAAGTATTTTCGGAGCTATTTTTGGGGATTTTCGTTCTTCACTTTCTAGCCCGTTTTCTCTCGGATTTCTTTGGGGGAATCATGCATGAGTGCCTTGTGCCTCTTTTCTTGGTGATCCCTTGCCCCCAAACGCCGGGAATCGGTTTAGATTTGAAGTTTTCGGGATGAACTCATGGAGGGTGTGTTCTTCGCTAGATTTGAAATTCCGGGAGTTCTAGGGAGTTAGAGGCCGAGATGTTTGGGGCATAGCCTCTCCTTGAGGTGTATATCATCTACCCATAGTTTCGTCTCAAGACTCCAAGCCGTTTGGAAGATCCGTTCTCGAGTTGACCTTTTTCCCGTGCTGCCTGGGAAGACCGGTGTGACCGGTCCTGGAGGTAGGTGTGACCGCCCCAGGGGAGTCAGACCGGTGTGACCGGTTTTGCATGTAGGTGTGACCGCCCCTGGCCGAGAGTTGCTGATTTGGGTTGTTTTCGTTCGCTTCTTGTTCGATTCGAGTTCCGCTGCGTTGATCTTGTTCCTAGGGTCAGTAGCTTCACAGTAGCTACGTGATCCTGGCAAGGTCGGTCCATTGGATTTGGATTGAGTTGGGAGAAGCCGGATCTTGAGAGGAATTTTTATCGGCTCCCATTCACTCCCCCCCCCTCTCTGGTCGCCTAATCGGTCCTTCAATTGGTATCGGAGCCGATTACGGGTCTTTGCGACTCTAATCAGTCTAAGATCCAAAGATGGCGTACCAAGATCGGGGTTTGATGAGGACATGAAATACATGAAGAGTGTTAAACACACATGGAAGGCATGGAGGACCAAAGAGGTCGATTGGGGACCAAGTCAAAGTATTCCCACGTTTTACACAAGGCTATCACGTCACTTTTGGTCTAAGGAAATAAAGAGATTGAATCCAACATGTTTTGGAAACGCTGGATTCGGACTGCAGGAAAGTCCTGACTTTCAACGGCCGCCACGACTTCATCCGGACTCCGTTTGGAGCGTTCAAGTACTTGATGGAAATCTTATGAAGTCTACTTTCATATGGATCCAGACTCATGTTCATATCTATCCCGAGGCGGCAGCAATCATCAAATCATTGGCTGAAGGTTTTTCTGTCTAGGTGCTGCGACACCTTATTTTGGCCCACGGGCCGTGTATCAAGTTGGGTCCATTAGGGACGCGTTCTAGGGTTGGAGCACGACCCCAGCACCCCTGTGGACGTCCTCCCCCTATCATATACCCCTTAGTCGCCGCCAAGAACACTTGAGTTTTGTTTTACATCTAGCTTTAGCTACACCGAACACGCACAAATACGTGCTGTCCTCGTGTGATTCAGAACTCCACCTTAGAGTGATATTAAGATTGCTCGCCTTCTTTTTCTTGTTCGTTCTTTGATTGCGTACAGGAAGTTCTGATCTTGATTGCAACAGGGTCGGTAACCACAGGGAGTTGGTTCAGCGATTGCATTGGCGCTTCGGGTTCGCTCGTCGTAGTCGGATCGTGAGGGTCGACTTCCACCAGATCAAAATTATCCTCCACTCACCGAAAGATCGGGCACTTCAGCTCTATCAAGTGGTATCAAAAGTCCAGGTTGATCGGTGAGTTTTATCGAGTGTTGTTCCTTTACCTACAGTCCACAAAAACCAAAAAAAAATTCAGGTTAGATCATTGTCCCAACACCTTTCTTCACCTTGCACTTTCTTTCAATAATTTGCGTTGTTGAATTTGTGTGCTTCGCGTTCAATTGTTGCTGGTCACTTTGTGCTTCCGCCGCTTTTCCATCACCGCCGCCGCCCCAACTCACCGCCTCACATCGCAGCCCCCCCCCCCCCCACAAACCGAAACTCTCCCTGCCTCGGCCGCGCCTCCCACACCGAGTCCTACTCGGCCGCGTGTTCAAAGTTTGGAAAAAAGAAACAAAAAAGGAAAGAAACAAAAAAGGAAATATAAAAAAAGGAAAAGAAAGAAAAAGGAAAGAATAAAATAAAGGAAACAGCAAAGTTGCCTAATCTTGCTCGGTTTACGTTTGACAGTTTTGTGCAGTTTCGAACACCTTCACGAAAACGGCCATAACTTTTCGCTCGGATCTCCGTTTTCAGCATTCTTTTTTTTTCCAAAAATCTTACAAAATTCTCCTATATTGGACACCTGGCAAGGCCAGGTGAAGTCGGTTTCGAAGCCAAAAAAAACGCCGTTTACACAGTGTACCGGGCTCCGGGAGATTTCCCGTTTCTGCATACCCACTTCCTTGTTCCTTTGCTTGCTCCATAGCGCGTTGCACTTGTTTCCAGCAGCATAGTTACGTGTTTAGCACTATAATTCAACTTTGCATTATTGATTGATTGTGCTAATCCTTGATTTGAGTGCAGCCTACCCAGAACTACACATATTCCTACGACGAGCCGACTTTGTTTCTCCAGGCAATCGCTGCTCCAATCTTTCGCAGGTGTTACTTGTTGCTTGCAGGTCACCCCTGTTGCTTGGTAAGAACGGATAAGAACTTGATCGCAGCATCTTTGTGAGCATTCCATCCACACCTTTGTTGCCGTAGGATTTATTTTTGTGTTTGCGCTAATCATGTCAGGAGACGTCAACGGCATCGTGGCACGATTCGATGCGTGGTCCACGTCGGTCACGGTGTTGCACAAGGACTATAACAGTGACATGGAGCTAGACGATGGAGATCGCCATGGTTGTGCCCGCCGTGTGGTATGTCATCCACACATTGACTCATTTGCTACGATTCAATTTAAAATTCCATCTTATAATGGCAAATATGATCCTGCTGCATATCTTGATTGGGAGTTAGAGGTAGAACAAAAATTTTCATGCCATGATATTCCTGCTAGTGCACAAGTTAACGCTGCTATTAGCGAATTTACTCTTTTTGCTTTAATGTGGTGGCGTGAATATAAGCTAAAACATCCCACGGCTATTCCAACCACTTGGGCTCAATTAAAAGTTCGTATGCGTCATCGCTTTGTACCTTCATATTATGCCCGAGATTTGCTTAAACAAATGCAGCGATTTCAGCAAGGGCAACAATCTGTTGAGGAATATTACCAGAAATTACAAAGGGGTATGATCCGTTGTGGTTTATTTGAGGCGGATGCCGCTGCTATGGCACGTTTTCGCAGTGGTTTGAACCGCGACATTCAGGACATACTTGATTCTAATACTTATGCTGATATGACCACATTGTTTGAATGTGCTTGCAAAGCTGAACGTGAAGTGCAGGGACGCCGCTCGACGACATATACTAACTCTTTTGCAGGACGAAGCCCGGCATCCAGCGCAGATCCTGCTCTCCCTACGCCATCCACGTCTAGCACTACACCGCGCGAGAGGACGGCCACAACAGCGCCGTCGACGACAGGTGCTCCACTCACGGAAGGTGAGACCACTTCTACTGTGCTGAATTTTTCGACACCTCATGCTATCATAGAGCAATTATTAGTGGAACCATCTCTTGATGAACCTTTGTCACATGATGATGTGCTTATTGTTCCTTGTGATAAAGATGATTTGTGTGACAATGTTTCTGTTGTATATGTTTTAAAATCATACCCTAGTGCTGAAATTAAACATGATAACATAGAGCAACTATCGGTAGAACCCTTACTACTTTTGCCTTTGTCACAAGATCATTTGCTTGATGTACCTTGTGATGAAGAAGAGTTGTGTGATAGTGATTCTTTTATTCCTCTGCCACAATTACTTAATCATGATGATACACATGCTTTGGAGCCATATAATTATGCTGAAAATCAAATGTTTGTTCCAATTACTTGTGCAAATGATGAACAAATATTGCTATCTTCTTTAAATACTTTAGGTTATATTGACTTTGCTGTTCTATGTAATCTAAATTGTTTGGAGGAGAGATTTCTTGCATATCTCAAATTGCCATGCTTATCTAGGAACACATATCACTTCATTGGCAAATATAATCACAATGGAGAATATATGGTGCATCGAGTTTATATTTGTTCAAATCTGGTTGGACAACAATGTGATAAGTTAGAGAGCTGCACTAAGAATAATCATGTCACATCCAATTTCTCTAGCTTTGTTTTAAAGAAACATGTTCAATCCAAAGAAGGGGAGTTTTACTGGTTGCTACCTATGCCTGCTTTGTCTTTTGTTGGTATTAATCTTGTGCAGGATCATGTTGACAACCATACTTTGTCGTCCGATCCAGAAGTCTACATTCCTGCTGAAATGTCTATGCGAGATGACACATTTGACAATTCGAAGCATGGTGACCCTCCTCCTCCCAATACATTTGGTTTCTTTTATTTTCGCAACCCCGTTCTCCTTTGCGTTGTGCAGGATCGGTTTCAAGTACAATTGACGCCGAGGACGGCTTTTCGTCAAGAAGGGGAGGATGATGAGGACATGAAATACATGAAGAGTGTTAAACACACATGGAAGGCATGGAGGACCAAAGAGGTCGATTGGGGACCAAGTCAAAGTATTTCCACGTTTTACACAAGGCTATCACGTCACTTTTGGTCTAAGGAAATAAAGAGATTGAATCCAACACGTTTTGGAAACGCTGGATTCGGACTGCAGGAAAGTCCTGACTTTCAACGGCCGCCACGACTTCATCCGGACTCCGTTTGGGGCGTTCAAGTACTTGATGGAAAGCTTATGAAGTCTACTTTCATATGGATCCGAACTCATGTTCATATCTGTCCCGAGGCTGCCGAAATCGTCAAATCATTGACTGAAGGTTTTTCTGTCCAGGTGCTGCGACACCTTATTTTGGCCCACGGGCCGTGTATCAAGTTGGGTCCATTAGGGACGCGTCCTAGGGTTGGAGCACGACCCCAGCACCCCTGTGGACGTTCTCCCCCTATCATATACCCCCTAGCTGCTGCCAAGAACACTTGAGTTTTGTTTTACATCTAGCTTTAGCTACACCGAACACGCACAAATACGTGCTGTCCTCGTGTGATTCAGAACTCCACCTTCGAGTGATATTAAGATTGCTCGCCTTCTTTTTCTTGTTCGTTCTTTGATTGCGTACATGAAGTTCTGATCTTGATTGCAACAGGGTCGGTAACCACAGGGAGTTGGTTCAGCGATTGCATTGGCGCTTCGGGTTCGCTCGTCGTAGTCGGATCGTGAGGGTCGACTTCCACCAGATCAAAATTATCCTCCACTCACCGAAAGATCGGGCACTTCAGCTCTATCAGGGTTCCGGGCCTTCGCTCTTCGATGGGAAGAACTACCCGAACTGGGTTGCGCGGATGGGCGCTTTCTTGCGAGGCAAAGGAAAGTTGCTGTGGGATGTGACCAAAGATGAAAACTATGTCAATCCCACCAACTTAGATGCCCAGGATGCAAAGGATAAGTTTGAGGCAAACGCTAGAGCTGTTGACTACTTGTTCCGTGCTTTGTCTGCCGAGGAGTTTGAGCGAGTTTTGGGCGAGGACCTAGCTAGCCAGATCTGGCAGAAGCTCAAGGTAGCCCACGGTGGTGATAGCCATGTGAAGGCTAGGCTTTTCTCGATGTATCGCAGAGAGTATGAGAATTTTGCTCATTTGCCTGGAGAGTCTGTTGATGCTTTGTTTCAGCGTTTCACTTCCATTGTCAACAACATGAAAGCCAACATTATCGTACTCCCATACTCGGATCATGACAGAGCCATCAAGCTCTTGCAAGCTATGAAACTATGTCTGTTGATGAGCTTTTCTCGAAGTTGAAGTCTTCTGACGTTGACAGACAGCTGCTTGCCAAGGCTAAGAGTCTGACTGATCCCCATAGTCTGGCTCTAGTCGGTGGCTCTGGATATGGACATGCTAACACTCCCAGACACTTTGCTTTGTCTTCTCTTGTGTCTCATCCAGATGAGGAATACGAGGTGCTGAGCGAGGAGGATCTCGCGTTGCTCACAAGGAGGTTCGAGCGGATGTATCAGAACCAGAAGGGTTCGAGGCGTGCCGGGAGTACGTGCTACAGATGCGGAAGATGGGCCACTTCATCACCGAGTGCCCCGAGGAGATCAAGAACGACTACAACCGCAAGCACCGCCCGCGAGATGACCACAAGCACCGTCCCAAGGACGAGTACCACTCCAAGCACAAGAACAAGGAAGAAAGAAGGTCGAAGAACAAGCATGGTGGACACAAGAAGAACCGATCCCGAGCGATGGTGGCAGATGCGAGCGACATCGACACAAGCTCCACCAACACGTCATCGAGCTCGAGCAGCAAAGATGAAGACCGCGGCCACCGCAAGGAGAAGAAGAACTTGAACCGCAACTTCAACGGCATCTCCTTCGCCGCCGTCGACTACTGCACCATGGCGCACGACTCCATGAAGAGCAAGGACGACTCCGACTCCGACTCCGAGGATGAGGTATTCACCGATCCCACTTCTTTGCGTAAGGAAATTGCTAGACTAGATGAGTTGGTCGATAACCGTGATGATGTGCTTAGGAAGACCAACAAGGAGAAGAGAGAGTTTAGGTCTTTGCTAGGAGAGTCGAAGGAGAGAGTAGCTGAGCTTGAGGCCTTACTTTCTGAGACTGGAAAGAAGGCGATGGAGTTTGAGTCTTTGCTTTGCGAGTCTAGGGAGAGAGCAGCTAAGCTTGAGTCGAAGATTGCTGTGTTGAAAGATGCTCCTCTTGTGTCTGATGAAACTGAATGCTCATTCTGTGATGTGCATCTTGCTGATCTGGTTGTTCTGAAGGAGAAACACATGACATGCTTAGATGAACTAGAAGGTGCTAGGGTTGAGCTTGCTGAGTTGAAGTCTAGATCATCTTTGCTAAGTGCTTGTACTTCTTGTCCTGCTTTGCATGCTCAGTTGCTTGAATCTCGTACCATGATTAGTTCGCTTGAAGCTCAATTGAAATCTCCTATTGCAAACTCTTGTTCTGCTTGTGATGTTGTTGCTTTGAAGAATGTTGAGCTAGAACAATGTGTTAATCGCTTGCAAGATGAGAATGATGAGTTGCGACGGTGTTTGGGTTGGTTGTCGGGTCGTGAGCCTCAGCTTAAGATGTTGATTGCTGGTTTTAAGAGAGCTGATGGTCGTGGTCTCGGTTCTGAGAAAGTTGGTGAGAGTAGTGGTGAGAAAGAGAGAGAGCCTGAAAACTCCACCACAAACATTCCCACAAACCCACCGAAAGCCATTCTCAAGAACACCTTCACACCCAAACCCAACCACCTGCTAAACAAGCTTGACACCACTCCAGATCCTCCCAAGTTTCCCCTAAAGACAAACAACTTCCAGATTAGAGTGACCTTTGTGAAGAGTGGGGTTTACCAGCCGAGAGAGAGGCCACAGCCGAGAGAAACCCCAAAGCCAAAACCAATCCGCTTCCATTGTGAGCATTGTGGAAGAGATGGACACCTTGAGGAGTTCTGTTGGAGGAAGAAGAGGGAGGTGAGACGAGAGAAGGAGATGGGGAACAGGGACAGGTACTACCATTCCCGTAGTGTGCCTGTGTATCGTTCACCCTTGCCTAGAGGAGAGGCCTTTGTGCACACAGTTCCTTCATTTGGCAGTCGTGGTGTTCCAGCTAGTCGTGAGATTGCTAGGCGGCCTCCGGTTCATGGTCAGTTTGGTTCAGGAAGGTTCGACCGTAGCTTCGAGGCGAGGAGAGAGTCTAGGCCACGTTTTCCCCCGCGTGGTGCAAGAGGTCCGATGGTGAGAGACGAGAGGGTTTCACGTGGTAGAGTTGATTTTGCTAACCCCTCTTTTGAGCAGATGGCCCGACACTGGTTTGACTCTTTTTGTGCTAACCCCAGTGTCGAGGCATTCGCTCACTCTCGTTCTCGTTTTTGATTGTGCAGGTGGGAGGCTTGGAGAACTTTTGGTTGATGGATTCCGGCTGTTCGAGACATATGACAGGTAATAGGAAGTGGTTCTCCAGTCTCACCCTGGTGGTGTCCAGGCAGTACATCACTTTCGGGGATAAGGGTAGAGGTCGAGTGCTGTCTGAGGGTGCTATTCAGGTGAGCGACAGTTTTATGTTGAAGCGGGTTGCTCTTGTCAAGAATCTTGGTTTCAATTTGCTTTCAGTTTCTCAGCTTCTTGATGAGGGTTATGAGGTTCGGTTTAAGAGTGGTGATTCTTGAATTCTTGATTCTCGAGGTGACCTTGTCTGTATGATCATTCCTGAGGGACAGATTTTTCGTGCTGATTTTTCTCGATCTTTTGGTCCTTCACGGTGTTTGATCGCTGGTACTTCTTCTGAGCTTTGGAAGTGGCATAAGAGATTGGGTCATGTGAGCTTTGATTTACTCACACACTTGAGTGCTCTTGACCTTATCCGAGGATTGCCCAAGCTCAAGTTCGAGAAAGATTTGGTGTGTGCACCTTGCAGGCATGGTAAAATGGTTGCTGCTTCCCATCCACCTTTGACAGATGTTATGACTGAGCGTCCAGGGGAGCTTTTGCATATGGACTTGGTTGGTCCCGCTCGCGTTCGTTCAGTTGGTGGGAAGTGGTATGTTCTTGTGGTTGTGGATGACTTTTCTCGGTATGCTTGGGTGTTCTTTTTGGCGTCAAAGGATGAGACATTTGATTTTGTTCGAGATCTGATTTTGAGGTTGAAAAATGAGAGTAATGGTGGTGCCATGAGAGCTATACGCAGTGACAATGGTACGGAATTTAAGAACACTCGTTTTGATGCCTTTTGTCGTGATCTTGGTCTCGAACATCAATTTTCTTCGCCATATGTTGCTTTTCAAAATGGAGTTGTTGAGAGGAAGAATCGGACACTTTGTGAGATGGCTAGGACGATGCTAGATGAGCATAGGACTCCTAGGAAGTATTGGGCAGAAGCGGTGAATACAGCTTGTCATGTTTCTAATCGGATTTTCCTTCGTGCTTTCAAGAAGAAAACTTGCTATGAGCTTTTCCATGGTCGTCCCCCCCGTGTGAGTCACTTTCGGGTTTTTGGTTGCAAGTGTTTCATTCTGAAGAAAGGAAATTTGGACAAGTTTGAGTCTCGTTCGATGGATGGAATTTTTCTTGGTTATGTTAATCATTCTCGAGCATATCGTGTGCTCAATCTTGAGACTAACCAAATCATGGAGACTTGCGAAGTCACCTTCGACGAGACCATTCCGTGTAGCTATTCTGTCTTTGAGTGTGCAGGTGATGATGAATTGGGACAGTCCATCTTTGAGGAAGAACAGCTTGATGAAGAAGATGATGAGGAGAATCATGTACCGTGTGGAGATCATGTACCTTCTACTTCCACTACTACCACGACGTTCGACGATGGCCCTTCTGCTACACCTTCGTCGAGTCGCGCACATGATCGGGTTCAAGTGGAAGCTGATGTTGAGGGGGAGGCAATCTCGAGGCGAGAAGCTCCCCGGCTGGTACAGAGGGATCATCCACCTTCGAAGATCATCGGGAACTTGGATGAACGTACTACACAATCGAGGTCACAGAATATCTCACATTATGCTCATTCTGCTTTTGTCGCGTCTTTTGAGCCCAAAAATGTTGGACACGCTTTATCTCATTTTGATTGGGTCAATGCCATGCATGAAGAGCTTGAAAATTTTGAGAGAAACCAGGTGTGCAAGTTAGTAGAACCACCTCCAAATTGCCATCCTATAGGAACCAAGTGGGTGTTCAAAAACAAGAGGGATGAGGGTGGTGAGATAGTGAGAAACAAAGCGAGGTTGGTTGCTCAGGGGTTTTCGCAGCAGGAGGGGATAGATTATGAGGAGACATTTGCTCCTGTTGCCCGTTTGGAGGCAATTCAGATCCTTCTAGCATTTGCAGTTGCTAAAGGGTTCAAATTGTACCAAATGGACGTGAAGAGTGCCTTTCTAAATGGGGTGATCGAGGAAGAAGTGTATGTGAGGCAGCCCCCGGGTTTTGAGAGTGAGAGATACCCACACCGAGTGTACAAACTCCACCGAGCTTTATATGGCCTAAAGCAAGCACCCAGAGCGTGGTATGACAGGTTGAGGGGGTTCTTGCTTAGCAAGGGTTTGTGATGGGAAAGGTTGATAAGACGCTCTTCTTGTTGAGAAATGGCAATGATCTTTTAATCATTCGGATTTACGTGGATGATATCATTTTTGGTGGCTCCTCTCACGATCTTGTTTCCAAGTTTGCAGACGATATGAGCAGGGAATTTGAGATGTCGATGATGGGAGAGTTGTAGTTCTTTCTTGGGCTACAGATCAAGCAAACCAAGGATGGGACGTTCGTGCACCAAAGCAAGTACACCAAGGACATTCTCAAGAAATTCGACATGAGCGACTCCAAGCCGATGACTACACTGATGAGTACGACTACAGCTTTGGATGCGGATGAGGACGGAGAACCAATGGACCAGAAGGAGTACCGGAGCATGATCGGCTCCCTCCTCTACTTGACGGCAACGAGGCCGGACATACAGTTCAGCGTGTGTCTGTGCGCTCGTTTTCAGGCCGTCAAGCGGATTTTCAGGTATCTCAAGTTTACTCCTGAGCTGGGTCTTTGGTATTCTGCTGATTCCTCACTTGCACTCCATGGTTTTTCTGATGCGGATTTTGCTGGGTGTCGTGTTGATCGCAAGTCTACTTCTGGTCAGTGTCAGTTTCTTGGTTCGTCTCTTGTGTCTTGGTCTTCTCGTAAGCAGTCTAGTGTAGCCCAATCCACCACAGAAGCCGAGTATGTTGCTGCTGCTAGCTGTTGCTCCCAGTTGCTTTGGATCACCTACACCTTGAGAGACTTTGGCTTAGACATGTCCCATGTTCCACTTCTTTGTGATAGCACCAGTGCCATAAGCGTAGCCAAAAATCCCGTGCTTCATTCCAAAACCAAACACATAGAAGTGAGGTACCACTTTCTGAGAGATCATGTGGAGAAAGGAGATATTGAGCTTGCCCATGTTTCTACCCAAAAACAGCTTGCAGACATTTTCACCAAACCACTTGACCAAGCTACCTTCACCCGCTTGCGAGGGGAACTTGGTGTATGTGCGTTTTTCTGAGCTGAGTTTTGGAGGCTTCTCTTGTAGCATATGTATACTATTGTACCATCTTTGTATCTTGATGTACATTTTTCTGTTTTTGTATCTTGATGTATAGTTTTCATCTTTGCATCTTGTGATATATCATGCTGCATTTGTATCATATCTTAGGATGAGCTTCTCCTATGTGCAGTGATTGCTACAACTTGCTACATTTGAGAGTTTAGGCAGGCTGGCTAGGGATTGATTGTATGGATGGCTATGCTCTTGATGGTTTTGATATATATTCTTTTGAGATAATCAATTTTTGAATTAAAATGACAAACTGAACTTAAACTCTTTCACCCATGAGTAAATGCCTTTGCATGTCTTGTTTGAGCCGAAATGGCTATATCTTGCTTAAGATCATGCTAGGATGTGATATTCTTTTCAATTGGGTCAAAGACCTATGTCATTATAAATGTTTAGCCCATGCTTTATCTTGTGGAGGAGCATAAGCTTCTTTTTGTCGCAAAGACATTTCATGTACCATGCTTAACATGAAAAACTTGAAAATGAGATGTCTATGCATGAAAGAAGAAAGATGAGAAAAAGACATATTTGCAGAAAATTATGCTCATGTCTCTATGCTTTCACCATTGCACACACTTGCACACATGGGTGCTAAGCGGTTGCATGTTGTTTGCCGGAGAAGTCTCCCATGAGAAGTGAACACATGGCTCCGTGCTTTGACATGACATGCAATAGAATTTGGGCGTTTGTAATGATCTTTTGTCAAGAATGCTTGTCCTTTCATGTTTTTTGGTGAGATGAAGCTCATTCTTGCTTGAACAATCCATGGTTAGGACTTTGCTCATGTGGTGACATTTTTTGATAAAACTACACAAATTGATCATGGCTTTGTCAATTGGCTATATGTCTTTACCTTCTTGATGGCCATGCCCGTGTCACATGATGAACTATCTTGTTTGCCTCTTCTCTAACTTGTAGCATTTTGTATTGCTCATTGTATATTTGAGAAGCTTGTAGTTGCATTTTGTACATTTTTTCCTTGATTTGTGCATTGTCAACAAGGGGGAGAATTTCTAGAGCTTTTTGCAAGGGGGAGAAGTTGCTGAACTTGTGAGAAAGGTTTTGATCTTGATTTTGTTGGATTTGTGTGAGACTTGATGAGAGCTTTGCCAAAGAGGAAGTTTTTGAAAATTTGTGAAGTTTCTGAGGGTTTGAGTATTAGAAAACATTGCTGGGCATATTTGGAAAGTTTTCGAGTTGAAACGGCATCATTATGAGTTCGTTTGTGCAAAAATTGCATTTTTGGGTTTGGTCATCTGTCAGGGGCGGTTTAACCGCCCCTATGCAGTGAGCACATGATTTGTGGGATTTTGAGCATTTTCGAGTGTTTTTCGCATGCACAAGTTCACTTGTTCAGGGGGAGTTGCATCTTTGCAGGGGGAGTGCTTTGAGTGTTCTAAAAAGTGAATTGGAGATTTGTGATTTGTGCTTTGTGCTTTTGCTCTTTTGCCGATGGTGTTGAGCCCTTTCGCTTCTTCTTGAAGGGTCGGCGTTTCTGGAGCTTTCCCTTGCGAAGTGACTTTGTTCTCGGCTTGTTCTTGCTTTTAGTCACTTGCTTGAGTCTTGTTTTCGATTTCTTTTCTTTTTCTTTTAACCTCAATGGTTACTATGTGTGTGTTGTCAATGCACTCATCAAGGGGGAGATTGAGGACCCGGTGTGTCCGAGGACCGGTGGATGGTCGCTTCCTGGTGTGATGATTGATTGACAACGTGGTGTGGATTGACGTTTCCCGTGGCTCAAGTATTGTAGGTGTAGAATGCGGCTTGATTGCATTGGTGCAGGTGAAGAACAGGCGCGAAAGGTCTTAGCCATGGCGGCCTCTGAGGAGCGGGGAGACAAGTAGGCTTGGTTCGAGGGACCCGGTGGCCAGATGGATCAAGTGCGGTTCACATGGTGGCAAGAACGAGCAAGGGGACGTGGTTTCGGTGCGAGGTAGCGGCTGACAACCGAAGCTCGTACGCGGACGAGAAGCCGGCGCAAGGTAGCGGCTAACAACCAAAGTTTGCACGCGAGGTTTGGTGATTTGGCCACAAAATCATTGGTGGACGGTTTCCCTTGGTTTGGGCCTCAAAACCAAGGCCGAGGACTCGACGAGGCGAAGTTTGGGCAGCTGGGCTGAGGTGACCAGCCAGGGGCAGTTTAACAGCCCCCCAGGGGCAGTTTAACCGCCTCCCCTAGGCCGGCCCAAAATCGGCGTCGAGGAGCTTTGATCCGGAGGACACGCGGCGTGACTGCAAGGCTTGCGTCGGAGGGAAGCTAGCTTGCGGTGGAAGGTGTCCCAGCCGGAAAATATCTGAAACCAAATGTCAAATTTGCCCCTGAGGGGTATGTATCACTTAGGGGTAGTTTAGTCTTTAGAGAACCACCACTTGGACTACTAATAGGCCCCCTAGGGCTTGGTGGCTGCTATCTCTTCTAGTTATCTCTTTAGTTCTCTTTGGTTTTTTCCTTTGAACTAGTTTTCCCCTTCATCCCCTCCGCCTAGAACTATTTGGAATCATTCGTAGTTTGTATAGGTGAATTCATGGTTTGTTGATTGAGCTTGTTCTGTTCATCTTTGTGCCATGATTTGAATCCACGAGCTCCCTTTGCTTTTCTTATTTTCAGAGGTATTTTCGGAGCTATTTTTGGGGATTTTCGTTCTTCACTTCCTAGGGCGTTTTCTCTCGGATTTCTTTGGGGGATTCACATATGAGTGCCTTGTGCCTCTTTTGCTGGTGATCTCTTGCCCCCAAACGCCGGGAATCGCTTTGGATTTGAAGTTTTCGGGATGAACTCGGGGTGGATGTGTTCTTCACGAGATCTGAGATTCTGGGAGTTCTAGTGTGTTTGAGCCCGAGATTTTTGGGGAATATACTCCACTGAAGGTGTACATAATCTCCCCAAAGTTTCGTCTCAAGAGCTCAAGCCGTTTGGGAGATCGATTCACGAGTTGACTTTTTCCCGAGAGCTCCCAGGCCAGGCCGGTTAAACCGCCCCCAGGCACTTAAACCGCCCCCTAGGCGGTTAAACCGCCCCTAGGGAGGTTAAACCGCCCCTGGCTAGGTAGAGAAGGTTTTGCCTCGTTTCGGTTCAATTTCGATTCGATTTGCTAGAGTTGTTTTCCGCTGCTGTGATCTTGTTCCTAGGGTCAGTAGCTTGACAGTGGCTACGTGATCTTGGCAAGATCGCTTTCGGAGGCGTCGGAGTTGTTTTGGGATAATAGCCGGATTGGTTGGAAAGAATTTTTATTGGCTCTCATTCACTCCCCCCTATCTGGTCGCCGTTTCGGTCCTTAAGTCGTCCCTGACGACGTGGTGGACTTCTAGCCTGTAGAAATTAGCTTCAAGTTTGCGTACCTCTGCGCAGTATGCGCTCATTGTGTCCTTTGTGGTGTCCCAGTTCTTGTTGACTTGCTCGACGACCAGCTTGGAGTCACCGTAGCAGAGGAGTCGTTTGATGCAGAGGCTGATCGCGATTCTGAGACCTTGGATCAAGGCCTCGTACTCGGCGCCGTTGTTGGATGCCTTGTAATGGATCTGGAGTACGTATTTCAGTTGCTGGCTGTCTGGGGCGATGAATAGGACGCCTGCTCCGGCGCCTTCAAGGTTGAGTGCTCCATCGAAGTACATCGTCCAATGTTCTGGCGGTTCCTCTGGTGCAGGCGCTTGGATCTCGGTCCATTCGGCGACGAAGTCGGCTAAGACTTGTGACTTGATTGAGGTTCGTGGGGCGAACTGGAGATCAAACGCGTCGAGCTCCACCGCACATTTGACTATGCGGTTGTCAACGTCGTGGTTGTAAAGGATAGCGCTGAGTGGAAAGTTGGACACAACCGTAACTGTGTGGGCTTGAAAATAGTGCTTGAGCTTTCGCGAGGTCAGGAATATTGCATATAGCAACTTCTGTGGGTGGGGGTACCTCGTTTTTGAGTCAGCTAGTACTTCACTGACATAGTATATGGGCCGTTGTACCTTATAGGCATGTCCTGGCTCCTCCCTTTCGGCGACGAGTACCGTGTTGACCACGTTGGTTGTAGCAGCTATGTAATGGAGCAAAGGTTCCTAGGGGGCCGGCCCGACCAGGACTGGTGGCGTGACCAGAAAATCTTTTAGGTCGGCTAAGGCTTGCTCAGCTTCCTATGGCCACTCGAATCGATCCGCTTTTTTCAACACTTAAAGAAGGGTGCCTCGTTCGCTGAGTTTGCTGATGAATCTTCTTAGCGCTGCCATCATGCCTGTGAGTTTCATGACGTCTTTTTTGCTGGTCGGCGGCAAGAGCTTTCGTATGGCGTTGATTTTGACCGGATTTGCTTCTATTCCTCGTTGGCTGACCAGGAAACCTAGGACCTAGCCTGAGGGTACCCCAAAGACACACTTGGTCGGGTTGAGTTTCCACCGAAAACGGCGGAGGTTGTTGAATGTTTCTTGAAGGTCGCCGACTAGATTGTCAGCGTCGTAGGTCTTCACCACGACATCATCAACGTAAGCCTCAGCGTTGCGTCCTATTTGCTCGCTGAGGCAGCTTTGGATGGCTTTTTGGTATGTAGCGCCTGCATTTTTCAGCCCGAAAGTCATTGACTTATAGCAATATATGCCGAAGGGCGTGATGAAGGCTGTTTTGTCCTGATCGGACTCTTTCGTCGACATCTGGTGATACCCAGAATAGCAATCTAGAAAACTGAGGAGTACGCAGCCGGAGGTGGAGTCGACAACTTGGTCGATCCGCAGAAGAGGGAAGGGGTCTTTAGGGCAGTAACGGTTGAGATCAGTATAATCAATGCACATTCTCCATTCACCGGTTTTCTTTTTGACTAGTACAGGATTTGCAAGCCACTTTGGGTGCTTGCACTCTCTAATGAACCCGACAGCTAAGAGTTTATTAATCTCTACCCTAATGGCTTCTGCTTCACCGGCTTGGCGGCTGAAACTAGATCCAAGGAGTGCTCAGCCTTCTCCCTCGGGACCCCTGGCATGTCTGATGGTTTCCATGCGAAGATGTCCCAGTTGGCCTGGAGGAAGGAGGTGAGCGCGTCTTCCTATTTAGGAGTGAGGCTCAACCCTATGAGGGCGGTCTTCTTGGGATCGTCAAGTCCGAGCCCGATTTCCTTTGGCGCGTCAGCTGGTTCCAGCATGGTGGTTGCAGGCGTTGCTTCTGGAATCTCCATTGGTTCGGCGGCTGCTTTGGCTACGACGGCTACCATGAGCTCGCTGTTGCCAACTTGCTGGGACAGCTCGGCGAGTCGGATCGCCTCGCTGTCGCACTCGAAGGAGATCTTCACATCTCCCCGGATGGTGAGGACTCCTTTGGGGGCTGGCATCTTCAGGATGAGGTACGTGTGGTTAGGGATTGCCATGAAACGGGCCAGCATGGGCCTGCCAAAGATGGCGTGGTAGGAGCTCTTGAAGTCGACCATCTCGAAGTGGATATGCTCCGTTCGGTAGTTGTCAGCCGTGCCAAAGGTTACTGGCACGGTGACACGGCCGACCGGGTACGAGGCTTTGCCGGGTACTATCCGAAAGAAAGGTTCTGTGGCTTCCTGAAGCCTGTTGTAGTCAAAGCCCATGCTATTCAGCGTGGCCGTGAAGACGAGGATGAGGGCGCTGCCCCCGTCCACCAGTGCCTTGGAGAGTAGGACTCGATCCACCACCGGGGCGACCACCAGGGGGTAGGAGCCGGGTTCTGGGAGGTGGATCCAATGGTCGTCACGGCTGAAAGAGATCGGTAGCTCAGACCACTGGAGGTACTCAACCGACCGAGTGGAAACGAGATTAACTTCTCGAGTTTGGAGCTTCTGGCGACGCTTGGTCTTGCTAGTGCCGCCAATGATGACGTGCACCTCCCGGTCGGCGAGCTGGAACTCGCCGTTGGGGTTGTCTTGCTGCGCCGGCTCTCTGCGGGGTTCTTCACGCCGCCTCTCGTCGTCATGACGGCGGTCGTCGTGGTCCCTTGGACGGTTGTAGGGGTGGTCGTCGCGTCTGTAGTCGTCACGCCTGTAGTCGTCGCGCCTGTAGCTATTGCGGTTGTTGTAGTCTCGACGGCCATTGAATGGCCAGGCGTTGTCGTAGGGGCACTGCACACCTTGGATGCATTGCTTCTTGGGTGGCTGGGTGACGCCGAGTTCCTGCAGGAGGTTGCGGCATTCGCACAGGGAATGCATGGCGTTTTTGTGGAAGGGGCAAAAGTCGTTGAGGGTGTCATGGAACTCCTCCGGTAGGAATCGGGAAGCCGTCTTGTCTTCACCTTCGGCCACGGCCACCACAGGTTCAGGGCCCTGTCTTCTGACTCTGGCCGACTCATGCTTCCTGGCATGGTCAGGGCAGTCATCTTCATCGATCTGCTTGCCCTTGTTCCTGAACTGGGCCTGCTTTGCTTCGTCAGTGCGTGCTTCGAGGTTTACGACGTCCATGAGCTCTCCTACGTCGCTGGGATTGATCTTGAACAGGGTGCGAAAGGGCCCTGGCTGTGTGAGCCCGCGACGAAAGCCGTCGATGACCTCCCGATCCGTGACGTCCATAAGCTTGTTACGGCTGTCGAAGAAGCGGTTGGCGTAGTCTCTGAGGCTTTCACCCTTCTTTTGCTTGACGTTGTCAAGGTCGTAGCGTGAACCAGGGGGTGTGTAACTGGCCTGCTAGTTTTTGGAGAACACTGCGCAAAGATCTTGCCAGCTGTCGATGTAGTTGCGGGGTAGGCCCCAAACCAGAGCAAGGCTTCCGGTCCGAGCATTACTGGGAAGTAGGCGGCCGCCTAGTCATTGGAGCCGTGTGCAACTCGGACGGCTGTGTGATACTGCTTGAGCCACAGCTTTGGGTCGGATCGCCCATTGTACTTCTCCACCTGAGTGGGTTTGAAGCCATCCGAGTAGATGACGGCTCGTAGGCGTGGCGTGAAGGCGACGAGTCCGTCGAAACTGTCGTCATCACCCTGGACTCTCTCGTAGCGTGGGAGCCGGCCGGCTTCGGCTCTAAATCGGACGCGCTCTACGCGCCTTGGTTGTGGATTGGGTCGGTTGCCGGCGCGTGGGGCGCCGAACTCTTGATCGTAGCGATCACGCTCCATGAGCTCGTTGAAGGCACGTTGCTCCTCCTCTGCTGCTTCGACGTCGTTGCCGTTTGCGCCGCGCCCCCGCCTGTGTGGGGGGCCGTAGTCCTCATCGTAGCGAGCGCGCTGTGCCATCTCTGCTACGTCGTGCGCGGCATGGCAATCTTCGAGGTCTGGTCGAAGATCACGGGCACGTTGTTCGAGTCGGCCGCGGAGATCTCTTGCGGCCTGCTGGTTCTGACCTACCCGTCGGTCGGCCGGCTGGCGGGGTTGATCTTGGGGGTCACGCCTGTTGCGGGGGTTGCGCCCCTCACCGGGCTCATTGACTTCTTCCTCGGGGTTGTGCTGGTCAACCTCTTCGTTGATGGGCTGGAGCCGGGGTTCGTCCTGTCGGTGTCTGTGTTTACCCGACTGACTGTGTCCCGAGCGGTTGCTGCCGGACCTGCCAGAGTGCCCGCGTCCAGATTGCTATGACCTCTCGACTTGCTCTTGAGCAGCCTCGAGTCACTCTCTCGCACGGCGGATCGCCGGGTTATCGTCGACGTACGCCAACTCTGCTAGAGCAGCGGCAACATTCGCTTGGGGGGGTCCTGCATGCCCTCCGGAAGTCGGCTTCAAGGTTCATGGATGCGATGCGGTCGTCACGGCGTCCGCGGGGGTCCTGCCGACCACCGTTGCGGCGGTCGTCGTTGTCGACGTCGTTGTCGTAGTGCTGATCATAGTCGTTGTTGGTGCCATGGCGCTGATTGTCGTTGGCCATGTTGTCATTGACAACATCGCCTGCGGGGGGTTGGCGCCGTCGAGGGACGGCCGCGGCGGCGGCTGCCACAGCTTGAGCCTCGTGCGCGCACTGGCGCGCCATCTCCTAGTTGCGCTGCCTCCGCCGATCCCCCATGGAGTCGGTCTCACCATCTTGGGTGGACTTGTCTTTAGAAACGAACACCTCCGGACGTGGGGAAGTGTTGTGGTCTTCTACAGTGGCCTGTTCCGCTGTATGGGTGCGGACTGCGACCTGGAACTCCCACCATCTGGAAACTGGGTGGGGTGGGCAGGGTTTTCAGATGGGGCTCGTGCCGGCGACCTGCGCAGGCTGTCCGAGTATGTGGCGGCGGCATTCTTCATGCCGAATGGAAAACGAGCGACCGACCCGCGCAGGGCCTCCTCCGACATGGGGACGCAGTCGGAGAGGGTGTCGTAGATGCGATCTAACCCGGCGACGGTCTCGCCGGGTGACGGAAACCTGCGTCGGGGTAACAGATTTGGGACCCTGTCCCTCAAGGCCAGCACACCGGGGCGATGGAAGAGCGGGATGACGATCCGAGGGCATGCCTCTAGGACCTCATCGTCGGATCCGGTCGGATCGGAGAGCGCGTCACGCGTCGTGTCAGATGCGGCGTTGCCGACCGAGCCGGGGCTGACGGCATCGCAGCTGTGGGTTTCTGTGAAGAAGCTGATCCCCTCAAGGTGCTCAGGAACCTCCTTGAGGGTTTCAGGGAAGATGACGCCGCGGGAAGGAACTGCCATCGAGCTAGCTGTAGATGCCTTGCAATCTCCCCTACCTGGCGCGCCAACTGTCGGACTTTAGGTCCGGCAATCCACTAGGGGTACCCAAAGTGGTTGATTTATTAGCAAGGGTGATCGCAAGGCTAGGGAGCTCGAGGTAACACAAGAGACGCAAGGTTTATACAGGTTCAGGCGGCCAGGAGGCACAAACCCTACGTCCTGTGTTCGGTGGTGTCTTGTATTGATGAACTAGCCAAAGCTCTTGAGCAATGGCGAGTCTATGAGCGGTTACAACGGATGAAAGGGATGCAAGGTATGAGACATGATGGGATGCCCTTAAGGGGTTGACCTAGGCCGCCTTATATAGGCTGACGGCCTAGGGTTACAAGTCGGTTGAGATCTAATCCTATCGGTTTACAATTTGGAAAGCAATCCGAGTCGGCTGCGGCATAATCTCCAAAATATCCGGGCGCGATCTGCCAGCCAGGTCGCGCGTATCTCGCTTGACGCACGCGTCACACCGCACGCCTTGCGGGCTAAGTCTTCATAGTCTTGTGCGCCAAACTTGGGCTGTCTTGTGGGCCCGGCCTTGAGTCGGCCCACATTGTTGTCAGACGTGGACCCAAGCCGAGTATAATCCCGGTCGGTGAGGGGCCCCCAGGTACCAATATCCCACAAGCCGTGTACTTCTCCATCACTTGACTCCCCCTCACAGGCAAAGAGGGTCGTAGACTGGAGAGCGCTCGACACCCTCCGTGTCACCATGGGATGAATGTGTCCAGGATCCTGATGGACCACAGCTGGGTGGTAGACCGCCGGATCCAGATGAGAGCGGGCCCAAGAGCAGGCCGGCGGGTCCGGCGGAGTAGGCGGGGAAGACGGCTCCGGTGGAAGCGATGGAGTCGGAGACGGTGGCCAGTGCTGTAACATGCCGCAAGTTTGCAGTCTGTTACTTGTAATGAAAAATCAGAATTTAAAAATTTTTGTGTGAATTGTTGTGAGCCACGAATTGATTTGCAATATAAGTTAATTGCTCTCTCTAAAATTCCTAGTAAATAAATTCGTGCATAAAATATTTCTCATACTCAAGCGTGTATGATTTGTATTTTATCCGAAATTATGGAATTCCATTTGGATTTGGTTTGAATCTTACTTGTGTGTAATTTGTATTTGAACGGGCGTTGAAATATAAATTAAAAAGACTAACTTAACTAACACCTACCCTCTTTGGGCCAACTACCTGATCTTGCTCGGCCCGGCCTCCTAACCCAGCTAACCAGGCCGTCGGCCTTTTAACCCACGAGCAGACCACCTGACCTCGCAGCCGCTCGGCCCAGCTGAGCCTCACGGCCCAACTCCTCCCGCGCGCGGACCAGCCACTGTTCGAGCCCAGCTAGCTCCAAGCAGCCCAACACCGTGCGGCCCGTCACCACCTACTGCTCTCCCCGCCTCTCTCATCGCCACATGGGATCCAACTACAGCTTTCCCCTCTCCTCCCTCCCGCCTCTCTGCTTTTTCTTCCGCTAGGCGAAACAGAGCACAGTTGCCGCTGCCGCCGCTCTCGACCGCCACCGTACCACGACAAAGAAGGCGAGAGCCCACCTTGACCAGCCCCGCTCCACCTTGACCTCAACCCTAGCCCCAGAACCCCTTCTAGAAGCTTCACGGGGGAAAATCCCTAGGGTGCCCTCGGCCGCTGCGCTGGCCCGCACGTTGAGACCTACCGTCCCATCAGCCGGCCCTCCTAACCCTAGCTCACCCTCAAGAATCCTGTTGCCGCGTGTCCCAAAGCGCACGCACCCGCCCTTCAGGCCGTCCGCGTGTCTCCGATCGCTCCCCACTGAGTTCCCCATGCGCTGCCGCTATAAGACCGAGTCGCCGCCTCTCCACCATCCAAGCCACCACCCCTTTGGGGTTTTCCCTCACCGTGCTGCCACCAGGAGAAGGAAAAGGAGGAGAGGAATCGAAGGAGAAGAGGGGAAGAAGGAGAGGGAGGAACCGGTGCCACAAGAACCGGAGCATCACCGGCCGCGTCGACCACGATGCCTGCCCAAAGTCGCCGCCGAGACGCACCTGCTGTCACCGTCGACCCTGCGACACAACCACGTCTTCGACTACGCCGCGACGCCGCAAGAAGAGGAGCCGGACCTGAGGAGAGCCGTCGCCCGGAATGCCATCGCCGCCATCGAGCCAGAACGTCGCCTGCCACCGACGCCAAGTCTCAGAGCTGCCCCTGAGAACCATGAGCCTGTTGACAGCCATTATAACTGAGTAGTGACCGTCAACATTTCGGTAAAATGAGGATGATCATACCATGTTCCATGCATAAAAGTGTTTTTACTGACCAATTCCACAAGTTTTGGATGAGTTGTGATTGCAGGATGAAACAGGTGAAATAGGGGGGCCAAACCTGGCACAGAGCCAGGCCGGCCGGCCTAGCTCAGGCCGACCGGCCTCCCCTGGCCAAGTTTGCCCACGCCACTGATCCACGAGCTAAACTAAATATCCAAGATGCTCAAGAGACGTGCAATCAATGTTGGTTTGATCCAAGGACCCGAAAGGCCTAGAGTGGAATCAACATGGATTGAAGGGCCCACAACCTCGGATTCTTGGACAGCCTCAACTAAACGCAACCGTTACCAACCTCAGGAAGAATTCAGGAGCGTCCACGACAAAGGCGGTGGCCAGGGGAGCCAGGTGTAGGCCGATCGGCCTACACCAGGCCAGCTGGCACCCTGCTGCTTCCTCACACGACCATCTTCGGCGTGAATGTTAAGCAGGTCATTGTTGTGACAGTTACGGTGGCTACCGACCTTGGGAGGCTATAAAAGGCCACCTTCTCTTCAATCCAAGACACACACCACACTTCTCAAGTCTATACTTGAATGGAGCTCTTGTATCTTTTCCATTTCTTAGATTAGGATTAGAGTTGGGAGTAGAGTAGAGTCGAGTTTAGCTTGGATCTTCGGAGTTCTGGTAAAGCTCTTGTATCCTTTCCTTCATTTGAAGAGTTTATCAAAATAATTACTTACTTATTTTAGAGCTTAAGTTTATCTTTTATATTTATTTCTTGCTCTTCTTTTAGAGTAATGATCTTGCTCTCTTTAGAGTAAAGTTTTATCCCCCTTTAATCTTAGTGTAGAGTTTAGTTTAGCTCTACCGGGCTTTATCTCACGGGTTTGCTCGCCTTGACCGGGCCGTAAGACGCCTTAGGGAAGACGGGGATTTCTCTTGACAGGCCTCAAGAGAAATCTTAATCATCGAGTGCAGACGTGGTGTCTGGCTTGTTGATTAACTAGGAAGTGTGTTGCACCCTACAGAACTGCAGTGGTAGGTGGCAGGTGGTGACAGCCCTGTCCATCCTTCGTAGTCCACCATGTTCGGGTGTACTCATAATAGTAGTGCTGAGCCGAGAGAACCCCCTCTCTCACCCCGTTCCGAGGTTCTCCCGTTCTAGCCGTTGAAGCGAGCTCTGTTCCTGGTATCTAAGCTAGAGTCTAGGTTAATGTTAGAGTGCCTTTTGCTCTAAGTTAGGAAGTGTCTAGGTCCGGTCTCTCCCAACACCTTTCCTTTTCTATAGAATTAGGTGCTCCTATGTCGCTGGTCCTTTAGACCTTCTATCCGGACATTTATTTGACCATTATCCCCAAACTTTAGAGTTTGTGCCCCTGGGTTTTGTGGCTTGATATTTCTGGCAAGATATGTCATTTCATTGTTCAATACACTTTAACCATTCTGCTTCCCTACGGAAATATAAATATGATACCCTGGGATAACTACCTAGGTGAAGTGCTACAACGAGATATATTCTGTGCGCTTGCAGAATCCTTTTGCATACATCAATATATCTTCGCGCTCTTGAAGCGTTGCTAGACGTGACGCTAAGGAGTGCCAACAAGCATTTCTGGCGCCGTTGCCGGGGAAGCAATTGGCTAAAGTTATTGTTGAATTATTTGATAATCTTTATAGATTTACCAAACCACTAACCTTAGTGACCTCACCACTATAACATTCGTCTATTTTTGATTTGTTTGCAGGGTAGTGCATGACTGGTTTCAACCTACCATCAAACTTTGATCCTAATCCAGAACGCATTGGAAGAGTAGTGCGAAGGAGATTCGTACCTCCTCAAATTTCACTCGGCTCAAGCAACACAGCCAAGTCGTTACCCGACTCCTAGTTCGAACCAGATTCAAGTTCATCGTATTCTTCAGCTCCAGAATCACCTGAGATAATGGCTCAGCCGAAGAAGACACTCCGTGAGTTCTCAGCCCCGTCAAGCAGCAACTTCCCGGGACTATCGAATGCACAGGAAGGGGCATTTAAGCTAAGATGTGGCCTAGTCAACATGGTTCAGGCCAGCCCTTTCTGCGGAAAGGCGATTGAGGATGCGAACGCTCACCTTCAGAATTTCCTGGAGGTCTGCAGCACTATTAATCCCCATGGCACACCGATCAACAGCATCCGCCTATAACTCTTCCCATTCTCTTTGCTTGGGATAGCCAAGGAATGGTTCTATGCCAACAAAGCATCCTTTGAAGGACGCTGGCAGACTTGCGCAGACACATTTCTGACCTAGTACTTTCCGGTGGGCAAGACCAACGCCCTCTGAGGAAAAATTACTAGCTTTCAGCAGCTAGACGGAGAGTCAGTCCCAGAAGCTTGGGAGCGACTGCAAGAGAACATTGCAGCCTGCCCCCACCATGGTGTGGAAGATTGATTGATCACTCAAAACTTCTTCCACAGCCTGAGTCGCCGATCACAAGAGCTCTTGGATGCAGCTGCGGGAGGAGCTTTTCTCTCGCTAGATGTAGACGCAGCGAAGGCATTCATCGAGAAGATATCCTCTCACCAGAGTTGGGTGGGATAGAGACAAGCCCCTCGCAGCAAGGGAGTACACCAGATTGACTCCGTCGATATGCTGGCAGCTAAGATGTACCTCCTCTTGAAAAAGATGGAATCTCCTGGTGAGGAGATGAATCAGATCCTGGAGTAAAGAATCACATGTGAAACATGTGGAGAAGCAGGACACTCAGGTAACAGTTCCCCGATGATGCAAGAGGAAGCCTATTTTATCGGAAACAACAACAATTCAGGCTTCCGTCCTCAACAAGGTTGGAATTCCAAGCCCATCCTCCCCTATGGCCAACAGCAAGGTAATAGCTCCAACAACGGTTTCGAGCCGTCGTTAAAAGATATGTGGTATGGCCATAAACAAATTAACGATAGCATTAGCAAGAAATTTATCGCTAATGATAAAGTTATGGAGTCAATGGCCTCCCAGATAGAAGCTTTCAATTCTGTTGTTAAGAACCAGCTGAGCTTCAATAAAATGATTGAAACTCAAGTAGCTCAGCTGGCTGCATCCTGTCCTAACCCAAATGCGGGAAAGTTACCCGGGCAACCGGAGGTTCCTTTCAAGGAAAATGTTAGTGCGGTTACCACGCGGACTGGCAAGTCCATGCGGGACCCACACAATCCTCAAGATGCAGGTACCCAACTAGAAGAAAGCTAGTGACACCGAGCTAGCAGCTAAAGAGGAAGACGATGAGGAATCCATCTCTGTCTCAAAGGAGGGGAACGAGGCACCTAAAGTCTCTAGCAACAGCCGTAATCCCACTTTCCTCCCATTCCCCGAACGGAGGAGAAGACCAGTGGCTGACGAGCAATTCGACAAGTTCGTCGAGGTAATCAAGAAGGTATACATAAATATGCCACTTCTTGATGCTTTACAGGTCGCGACACATGCCAAGTACTTCAAGGATATACTTAGCAATACGAGGACTCTACCCACAAGGGAGATGGTACAGCTAACCGAGGAGTGCAGCTCTGCTATACTCGGGCCCCACCTTAAGAAGAAGAAAGATCCTGGCTGCCCCACAATTTCATGCTCAATTGGAGGCCAAGGTTTCGACAATGCCCTATGTGACTTGGGGGCAAGCGTCAGCATGATGCCCAAGGTAGATTTCGACCATCTTAAACACATCTTGGTTGTCTCTACGCCCATGTGTTTGCAGCTAGCGGATCAATCGGTCCGTTACCCCCATGGAGTCACAGAAAATGTTCCAGTCAAAATTAGAGATTTCTTCGTCCCTGTGGATTTCATTGTTCTTGACATGGAAGCTGAAGCAATGAACTCTCTCATTCTTGGGAGACCATTCTTGAGTACTGCAAATGCAAACATTGACGTGGGAAAAGGGACCATCCAACTCAGGATCAACGGAGAAACCGAAAATTTCTCCTTCCATCCTAAAGAGACCCCTCAACAAGTCAATATGGTCAGAGAAATCAGAAATCCCAGGATGCCAACCATAGAATCGCTCATGAAGATGGTGGAAGCCTTCGCCGCCAAAGAAAAGAAAAGGCATGACCGCTATCATGCACGGTGAAGGATATCGAGAGCCAAAGCGCTGGAAGAGCAAGCAAAGCGCGACAAGGAGGTTGAATCCAAGCCCCGTCCGGTCCGAAAGGAATGGCGGGTAAAAGCAAACCCGAACGAAGAATCGGAGAGTTCCACTCAGGACGTAAAACTCGAGCCCTTGCCATAAGGTATATGGTACGTATCCATGCATTGCATATAGAATAGTTTTTTCCTTACATTTTAATTCTTTCTTTCAGCACATCATGTTTAATTTTTGAAACTCGCATCCATCTTTTATTTGCGCACTGCTTAGCATATACAAAAAAAAATTCTGGCCAAATGCCAGGCCGGCCGGCCCCGCTTGGCATCAACCATGGCCAGATCACCAGAGCAGGCAACCAGCAATCGTGCATGGGCACAACACGAGGAGGATGGAGCAAATTGGAGCCAGCACCAGGCCGAGCGTCCCCATGCAGGCCGGCCGGCCTCCCTCCACCGCTCCTGTCCCATCTTCACCTATTAGAGCACGTTGCACAGGAAAGAGACCACCGACGCACGGGACGGGCACCAGTCGTGCCATGTGCAGGCCGATCGGCCTCACACAGGCCGGCTGGCCTCCCTCCACCGCGCCTCTATAAAAGCCAAAGTCCAGCACGCTGAGAAACTCGCCCCAAGTGCAGGTATGCAAGCATCCTCAGCGCTGCACTTTTCCCTTGCTCTAAATCTCAAAAATCTCTAAGCAACATTAGTGTGCAACCATAAGAAAATTCTGCTAAAATTGATCTTTGAATTCTTGTGTGAGCAAACTTCTTCCGGTTGAACGAGAACGTTTGTTGTGGTTCTTACCCCACAAGAACGACTAACCGAGTTGTGGTGATTAATCTCCCACAACAACGTCTAACTGCTGATTTCCTAACCCTCGATTTCCTTCGGGTATTGTAGAACTAATCTTTTGCAGGAATCATGTGGTCTAAGACGAAAGCGAAGGCACGGGGAGTGGTGACCAAGTTCAGCTCCTCAAGTTCCCGACGCTCTGAGGGATCATCTGCTTCCTGGGAAACTATGTCTGTTGATTCAACTCAACAGGACATTATTTCCCAGGAGAGCGAGAGGCAGCAGGTGCCCCGGAGCAGGCTCTGTATCCGAATCATGACCCGGGTGGAGCACATCATCGCCAGGACCGAAGAAGAAAGGGCGGTGCTTGACAAGCTCCAGAACCGCGTCTTCAGCCATGCTAAGTACTTCGACGCCATGCTGCTAATCAAGACCGGTTTCGGGGGAGATATGGAACGGGCGTTCAACAATGCCGGATGGCAAAACTTCTACCCCGTCTCAGAAACAGGTTCGCATTTTCTCACTATGGAGTTTCTGGTGAGTTTGAAAGTTGAGGCTCTTCCCAATGAGACGAACATCCGTTTTCAGTTTTTCATTGAGGATTTTATTTTGAGCCCAAAATAGCTCAGTGAGGCTCTTTGTTTCCACAAGAGATGCATCATTGACGTTAACCTTTTGGTGACTAACCACCGGTACAACCGTGCCCAATGGTGGGATAGCATCACAAGTGAGCCTCTCTCTGGGAAAAACAGCATCACTTCTATCCATAACCCCACACTTCATTTTTTGGAAAAGTGGATTGCCATGGTGGTTCACCCGCGCGCTGATTTGTGTCTTTGCCTTTTGCATGACTTAGAGTGCCTTTATGCCATGGTGAAGAAAATTCATTTTTCGCTTGTCATGAGCATGCTCGATGACTGGCAGAGGTTAGTCACTGGCCGAGCCACGATTGAAATAACCTCGCTGGTCACTCGCATTGCCACCCATGTTAGTGCTTTGCAGGGCGGTCAAATTTCCTTCCAACCCACTTCACAGGAGTATCAGTCTTGCATCGGTTTAGACCATTTTACCCAAGGCCACTTGATTCGTGAAGGCCCTGGCCATGCTCTTTTTATGTGCTACCCCGGTTTCATCGATGAAGTCAAGCTTCCATGCCCGGCTCTTTCGTTGAAATCGGTGAAAAGTCTAACCTTCCAGCTGAGGAGAAGGGAACCTGCTCGCCGCAGTGTCGCATGACCCATGACACGTGGCAGGCGCCCCAGGCACGATAGCGAAGCCGGAACATCTACCGCACCTCAGCTCGAGTACCACCACCAGCAGCAGCCTGAGTACCAGCAGCAGTAGCAGACCGGACCCACTGCCCATATGAACTTCGACAAGACGTTCGACTACTACCAAGAGACATGACGTGGACCGCAAGTCGGACCATCTGCGTTCTCCAGGTATGACTACGAGAACCCGTTCACCCGGGGAATCTCGGAGCTCATTGCCAGGTTGGACACGGTGAGCTTGCAACAGCAGCAGATCAGCGACGACCTCGCACACAACACCGACCTCACCTAGTAGAACTGGGGGATGACCACATCCCTTCAGACTGACCTTGACGGATTCTTCAGCTACATGCACTACGACCCCAACCAGTAGTACCAGTGAGCTTCGTCGAAGCTTGGGGGAGTCCCTGGTAAGTTTGAAAGTACCCCCATTGCCTTGCCTTGCCGTGATAATAATAATAATAATAAATAATAATAAATAAATAAATAATAATAAATGTTGAATAAAAGCTCCTTATGTATGGAAGTATGGTTGATAACCTTGGGAATGATGAATGGTTGCTCTGTTTATGCCCTCTAAGTGCCTCGTGCTTAATCCATTACTTTTCGAGTATTTGAGTTCGTTGGCATTTAAGGATCCACCATGATTAAACTATGGGAGTAGAGCACATGTTCATTGTTTAAGTTGTTGTGAGTTTTGATATGGTTAGCTTCGAGGTATAACTGCATGCTCAGTAAGGAACCTCTCGGAAGTTTTATAAAAAAATTGTTACATGGTAAATCTTCCCCGACGGTTTAAATGTCCTATCTACAGCCTAAATAATTATATCTTTTGAGCTACCATACGCTATCTTGATTTACTTTGAGTTCTGTCGAATGGTGAAGTCCGCTTGCAGAAGGCACTTGTCGTCTACCAGTCTTTTCCATCATACATCCACCTCATTGATAGCCTCAAATGTCCGACTAATCAATTTCCCGCTCCGGGGTTGATGACCACCGTTGTCGACATACACTCACAACACCTCCATCACTAACCCATCCAAAGGGTCCTCAAATTACTCCATACAAAGTTGAAATCCTCCCTGTTATCAAAGGAGCAAAGAGATGCATTAGAAAATGAAGGACCGATCAGGCGACCAGAGAGGGGGGAGTGAATGGGAGCCGACAAAAATTTCTTTCCTGAATCTGGCTTTCATCCCAAAATCACTTCCGAACCTCGCAACATGATCTTGCCAAGATCATGTAGCAACTGAGATGCTACTGACCATAGGAACAAGAAACATGTACCGGCAAAACAGAAAGAACCTCAATCCAAAAAGCTTGCAAATCTGTCACTAGGTGTACGTACTCGGCACTGCCGGATTTCCAAACTCGGCACTGCCGGGTTTGGATGTATGTACTTGGCACTGCTAGGTTTGGGTGTATGTACTCGGCGCCGCCGGATTTCCAAACTCGGCACTGCCGAGTATACATGAATCAGCCCAACCCGAAAGTCAACTCTTTCAATCTCGTGAATGGATCTCCCAAACGGCTTGAGCTCTTGAGACGAAACTTTGGGGAGATGATCTACACCTCAAGTGGAGGGTATGCCCCAAACATCTCGGCCTCCAACTCCCTATAACTCCCAGAATCTCAAATCTCACAAAGAAGCGATTCCCGGCGTTTGGGGGCAAGGGAAGAAAAGAGGCACAAGCCACTCATGTGTGATTTCCCCAAAGAAATCCAAGAGAAAATGCCCTAGAAAACGAAGAACGAAAATCCCCCAAAAATGGCTCCAAAAATAGCTCTGAAAAAGAGAAAAAGAAAAAGAGCTTGAGAATTCAAATCATGACACAAACTTGAATAGATTAAACTCCATCAACCAACCATGTATTCACCTATAGATTACATGACTAGATGACTACCACCTCCTATATGTAGTCCAAGTGGTGGAGTCCTAAGTACTAAACTACCCCTAAGCGATACATACTCCTCAGGGGCAAATTTGTCATAGTCGCGAATATTCCTCCGGCTCGGACTGCATCCGCCGCAACCTTGCTTCCCTCTGACGCAAGCTTTGTGGCCACGCCGCGTGTCCTCTGGTCCAGGTTCCTTGACGCGCACGGCTCGTCCTGATGGGCCGTTACCGCCACGCCAAGTCCTCAGGCTTGGTTTTGAGGCCCAAACCAAGAAACCGTCCTCCTGATGATTTTGTGGCCAAATCACCAAACCCCATGTACAAGCTTTGGTTGTTAGCCGCCACCTTGCACCGGCTTCACGTCCGCGTACAAGCTTCGGTTGTGAGCTGCTACCTTGCACCGGATCCACGCCGCCTTGCTCGTTCTTGCCACCATGTGAACCGCACTTGATCCATCTGGCCACCAGATCCCTCGAACCAAGCCTACTTGTCTCTCCACTCCCTGGAGGCCGCCATGGCTAAGACCTTTTGCGCCTGTTCTTCACCTGCACCAATGAAGCCGCATTCTACACCTGCAATACTTAAGCCAAGGCAAACGTCAGTCCACACCATGTTGTCAATCACTCATCACACCAGGAAGTGACCGTCCACCGGTCCTCGGACACACCCGGTCCTCAATCTCCCCCTTGATGAGTGCATTGACAACACACACATATAATCAAGTTTGATATGAAAGGAAAACAGAAAAGAAAGAGGAAAATAAGCTCAAACAAGTGACCAAAAGCAAAGCAAGACAAGAACATGTCACTCGCAAGAGAAAGCTCTAGAAACGCCGATCCTTCAAGAAGAAGAGAAAAGGGCTCAGCACCATTGGCAAAAAGAGAAAATGCCGACCCTTCAAGAAGAGGTGAAAGGGCTCAACACCATCGACAAAAGCAGAACACAAAGCCCAAAGCATCAACACTTTTCAGAAAACACAAGGAGCTCCCCCTGCACAAATGCATACTCCCATGATCAAGTGAACAAATGCATGCAAGAAACCCATCAATTTTGTTTTCCTTTCACCAATTTCTCCCCCTTGTTGACAATGCAGGAATCAAGGCCAGAAATCCCAAAACCGACACTGCCGTGTTGCAAAAACCGGCACTGCCGAGTGTGCAAGTCAGCACAGCAAAAATGCAAAAATGCAACTACAAGCTTCTTCAAATATACAATGAACACTACAAAGTGCTACAGATTAGAGAAAGGGCAAGCTAGATAGTTCATAGCACAACAAAGACATTGCCATCAAGAAGGTAAAGACATATAGCCAATCGACAAAGCCAAGATCAATTTGTTGAGTTTTTTATCAAAAAATTGTCACCACATGAGCAAAATCCTAACCATGGATTGTTTAAGCAAAAATGAACTTCATCTCATTAGGATTATGAAAGGACCAGAGTTTTCAACAAAAGATCATTACAAACGCCCAAGTTTTATCTCATGTCATGTCAAAGCATGGAGCCATGTGTTCACTTCTCAAGGGAGACTTCTCCAGCAAACATCATGCAACCGCTTAGCACCCATGTGTGCAAGTGTGTGCAATGGTGAAAGCATAGAGACATGAGCATAAATTTTTCTCATATTTCTTCTTTCATGCATAGACATCTCATTTTCAAGTTTTTCAAATTAAGCATGTACATGAAATGTCTTTGCGACAAAAAGAAGCTTATGCCCCTCCACAAGGTAAAACATGGGCTAAACATTCACAATGACAAAGGTCTTTGACCCAATTGAAAAGAACATCACATCCTAGCATGATCTTAAGCAAGATATAGTCATTTCGGCTCAAACAAGACATGCAAAGACATTTACTCATGGGTGAAAAGAGTTTAAGATCAGTTTGTCATTTTACTTCAAAAATTGACTATCTCAATAGAATATGTATCAGAACCATCAAGAGCATAGCCAATCATACAACCAATCCATAGCAAGCCTGCCTGAACTCTAAGATGTAGCAAGATGTAGCAATCGCTGCAAATAGGAGAAGCTCATCCTAAGATATGATACAAATGCAGCATGATATATCACAAGATGCATAAAGAACTATACATCAAGATACAAAGATGAAAAAAATGTACATCAAAGATACACTAGTATACATATGCTACAACAAAGCCTCAAAAAACTCAGCTCAGATAGGATCATGACAAAGCAATGGACTCCAATCCAAAGAGTTCAAAGGTTCTAGGCATCTCTCAAAAGCTGAGGACCCAGTGTGTCCGAGGACCGGTGGATGGTCGCTTCCTGGTGTGATGAGTGATTGACAACGTGGTGTGGATTGACGTTTCCCTTGGCTCAAGTATTGCAGGTGTAGAATGCGGCTTGGTTGCATTGGTGCAGGTGAAGAACAGGCGCGAAAGGTCTTAGCCATGGCGGCCTCCGAGGAGCGGAGAGACAAGTAGGCTTGGTTCGAGGGACCCGGTGGCCGGTGGATCAAGTGCGGTTCACATGCTGGCAAGAACGAGCAAGGGAACGTGGTTCCGGTGCGAGGTAGCGGCTCACAACCGAAGCTCGTACGCGGACGAGAAGCCGGCGCAAGGTGGCAGCTAACAACCGAAGTTTGCGCGCGGGGTTTGGTGATTTGGCCACAAAATCATCGGTGGACGGTTTCCCTTGGTTTGGGCCTCAAAACCAAGGACCGAGGACTCGACGAGGCGAACTTGGGCAGCTGGGCCGAGTGAGGCAGACAGGGGCGGTTTAACCGCCCCCCAGGGCCGGTTTAACCGCCCCCCCTGGGCTGGTCCAAGAACGGCGTCGAGGAGCTTCGATCCGGAGGACACGCGGCGTGACTGCAAGGCTTGCGTCGGAGGGAAGCTAGCTTGCAGTGGAAGGTGCCCGAGCCGGAAAATATCTGAGATCAAAATGTCAAATTTGCCCCTGAGGGGTATGTATCACTTAGGGGTAGTTTAGTCTTTAGGACACCACCACTTGGACTACTAATAGGCCCCTTCAGGGCTGGTGGCTGTCATCTCTCCAGTTATCTCTTTAGTTTTTCCTTTGAACAAGTTTTCCCTTCATCCCCTCCACCTAGAACTACTTCGAATCATTCCTACTTTATATAGGTGAATTCATGGTTATGTGATGGAGTTTGTGCTGCTCATCTTTTGTGCCATGATTTGATTTCCCGAGCTCCCTTTCCTTTTTCTATTTTCGTGGGTATTTTCGGAGCTATTTTTGGGGGATTTTCGTTCTTCTTGTTCTAGGGCGTTTTCTCTCGGATTTCTTTGGGGGATTCACGTATGAGTGCCTTGTGCCTCTTTTGCTGGTGATCCCTTGCCCCCAAACGCCGAGAATCGCTCTGGATTTGAGATTTTCGGGATGAACTCGAGGTCATGGTGTTCTTCGCGAGATCTGCGATTCCGGGAGTTGTACTGAGTTAGAGGCCGAGATCTTTTGGAAAACACTCCACTGGAGGTCTAGATCAACTGACCAAAATCTCGCCTCAAGAGCTCAAGTGGTTTGGGAGATCCACTTTTGTTTTGACTTTTTCCCGAGGCTCCCAGGCCCGGGCGGTTTAACCGCCCCCCCTGGGTGTGTTAGATCGAGCCGAGTTTCGGGTCGTTTTGGTGTTCGTTTCGATTGGTTCGAGTTCCGCTGCTCGTTTCTTGTTCCTAGGGTCAGTAGCTTGACAGTGGCTACGTGATCTTGGCAAGATTGCTCTCGGAGGTTTCGGAGTTGTTTTGGGAGAATAGCCGGATTGTTTGGAAAGAATTTTTATCGGCTCCCATTCACTCCCCCCCTCTCTGGTCGCCGTTTCGGTCCTTCAATTGGTATCAGAGCCGGTTACGGGTCTTTGCGACTCTAACCAGTCTAAGATCCAAAGATGGCGTACCAAGATTGGGGTTCCGGGCCTCCGCACTTCGATGGGAAGAACTACCCGAACTGGGTTGCGCATATGGGCGCTTTCTTGCGAGGCAAAGGAAAGTTGCTGTGGGATGTGACGAAAGATGAAAACTATGTCAATCCCACCAACTTAGATGCCCAGGATGCAAAGGATAGGTTTGAGGCAAACGCTAGAGCTGTTGACTACTTGTTCCGTGCCTTGTCTGCCGAGGAGTTTGAGCGTGTTTTGGGCGAGGACCTAGCTTGCCAGATCTGGCAGAAGCTCAAGGTAGCCCACGGTGGTGATAGCCATGTCAAGGCTAGGCTTTTCTCGATGTACAGGAGGGAGTATGAGAATTTTTCTCATTTGCCTGGAGAGTCTGTTGATGCTTTGTTTCAGCGTTTCACTTCGATTGTCAACAACATGAAAGCCAACATTACCGTGCTCCCATACTCAGATCATGACCGAGCTATCAAGCTCCTGCAAGCACTTGATAGATCCGTGTGGGGTGCCAAGGTTGAGGCGATCATGGAGTCGGCAAACTATGAGACTCTTTCTGTTGACGAGCTTTTCTCGAAGTTGAAGTCCTCTGAGGTTGACAGGCAGTTGCTTGCCAAGGCTAAGAGTCCGACTGATCCCCATAGTCTGGCTCTAGTCGGTGGCTCTGGATATGGACATGCTAACACTCCAAGACACTTTGCTTTGTCTTCTCTTGTGTCTCTTCCAGATGAAGAGTATGAGGTGCTGAGCGAGGAGGATCTCGCGTTGCTCACGAGGAGGTTCGAGCGGATGCACCAGAACCGCAAGGGTTCGAGGCGTGCGGGGAGTACGTGCTACAGATGCGGGAAGATGGGCCACTTCGTCGCCGAGTGCCCCGAGGAGATCAAGAACGACTACAACCGCAAGCACCGCCCGCGAGACGACCACAAGCACCGTCCCAAGGACGAGTACCGCTCCAAGTAGAAGAACAAGGACGAGAGAAGATCCAAGAACAAGCACGGTGGACACAAGAAGCACAGATCTCGAGCGATGGTGGCTGATGCGAGCGACATCGACACAAGCTCCACCAACACGTCGTCAAGCTCAAGCAGTGAAGATGAGGACCGCGGCCACCGCAAGGAGAAGAAGAGCTTGAACCGCAACTTCAACGGCATCTCCTTCGCCGCCGTCGACTACTGCACCATGGCGCACGACTCCGTGAAGAGCAAGGACGACTCCGACTCCGACTCCGAGGATGAGGTATTGACAGATCCCACCTCTTTGCGTCAGGAGATTGCTAGGCTAGAGCAGTTGGTCGATAACCGCGATGATGTGCTTAGAAAGACCAACAAGGAAAAGAGGGAGTTTAGGT